>JABXJD010000006.1:1830000-2035000 GCA_013375575.1 Percina caprodes
ACTTGCCTGACTTTCACTTGTAACAGAGTATTTTTACACTGTAGTATTTTCTTTCTTGTAGTACTTTTCTTAGGCAAAATATCTGAGCACTTCTTCCATCACTGCATTTTCCTTCTTTAAAAGTAAATATGTAGGTCGTAATTTATGAGTAGGCAATCTCCTGGATGTGAACATATGATGCTAAACAATCATTTTGGCAGCTATCTGTGGGGTTTCATTGGCCTTTTGTATGTATAAGTTGGATGTAGCTATATAGTTTCTTATAGTCATTTCTCTAAAGGATGTCAAAAGCTGCATCAGATGCATTTCAAAGACGAAAAGAAAGAAAAAAGAAAAATATGTGTCACTACATATTTGATAGACAGGACAAAAACTACATGTACTACAGAGGAATACAGCAATAAGTAAAAGCACAGTATTGTTTGGCCACTGGATGTCACTGGTGTCTTCTTCTTCTCATTCAGCAGTATACCAAAGTGAATGTCTCATCAGGCCACCATCGACCAGTCAGTCAGACTGCTTTGACTGACAGACTGTCTGTAACTGGCTCAGTAATACTGACAGAAATGATCAGACCGGAAAAGTGGAGGGTTATCAAGGGTGTGTACTTTCAACAAGTGCATGTGGAAGGCTCGAATGCAGTCACAGAGACGGATTTCATTAAATCCACCACAAGTAAAAGGTCACATGGAAGTAATTTCACATGTGAATTTAACACAACCCACATTGAGGGAAGATTATCAGACATCAGCTATCAGACGCTGACACACATGACATTTTTAGGCACAGTGTTACCATGTGTCCCCGGTAATTCCTTTTTTTTTTTTTTTTATTAAATTAAAGTGAGCTCATTTTCTTGTGTTTCATTGAAACGAGAGTTGTTCATGGTCAGGAGAGAAAAGCAAATATGTTGAGTAGTCTGTGTGTGTGTGGGGGGGGGGGGTTGAATTCTATATATTGACTAAACTAATGTATGAAAATAATCAATATAACATAGTGACTATATAGCAAAATAAATGATGAATATGAGACTGGGATATGGAAATTTGCCTTTTATAATACGCTTTTTCTCTTGCACATCTTGCCCAGCTAGACGGTGTTTAATGTAAAGAAATAATGGCTTATTTGCTTTTCTAACACAACATAAACATAATACTGTTCTGAGCCCATATTTACTGTCAATTCCACCACAAACCTCACAAATATTACTAATAAATTGGATTGCACTTTTGTACCTGCATTTTTGCAGGCAAATCTCAATTCTACAATAGATGTATATAATTAATCATTAATCTTTAATAGAACTATTTACACCACATCTTTCTTCATTTTAGAATGCAATCTGTCGACATTTTTCACATTTGAAGCTAATAAGAGAGTTTAGGAAGTAGATAAATGGAAGTAGTGCATAAATCCAAATTTAAGAATTAAAAGGGTTAAACAACCAAAATTTGAAAAAAATATATATATATTTAAGAAACTGGCATCATATCATTTGGCAGAACATTACAATAATTGTTAGTTGAATGTCCCCTTTTATTCAAAATGTTAAATACTTAAATTATCAATGTAATCAAATATATGTATCAACTGAGATATATGGAGATTATATTTATTTTTTTGAAAATTGTAATCTTGGAATAATCATCTGAAAGTGTAAAGTAAATTTACAGAAATAAAATTAAGATCTGATCTAAAAAAGAATCTGGTGGAAGATCTGTAAATGTGCTTTTTGTAGAATGTGTTTTTTTACTATTAATTCTTTAGCACTGGGTACCGTATTTTGTGTTACACGTTGGGAATTTGCAAATCTAATTAAAAAAGTTTCATTAAAAAGTAGGAGAGTGAATACAGTGAATGTGAAATACAGTACTTGAATGAGAGGAAAGATAAAGGTGGATAGATGGAGATTAAGTAAGGAACAGATGCAGAAAAAAAAACAGAAACTGGTGGATATTGGATTGTCATGTAGCACCACTCCCAACAGAAGGAGAGGGGGATGAAGAGGAGTAGAGACAAACGGAATGATGGAGATGAAGTTGTCATCCCCCAGTACTCTAAAGAGCACAAAACGGACGGGAAAGAGGGGAGGGATGCAGAAAGCATGGATCGAGGAATGGTAGAAAACAGATTGATGGAGTTTGGAAGGATTCACAGAGGCACTTAAAGGACAATTAGAAAAGACATAGATGGTAAAATATAGATAGATAATCAGCTTACACACACATGTATGTGCTTAATCAATGTTTTCCACAACATGCTCTCTGCCTAACAAACTTTAATTGATGCTTTAATTGCTCGTTGACACATAATTACATAGACGTGTCTTGGTGCAGAGTGAGAAATTAAACAGGAGAAACCCTGACAAATGTTTGCAGGCGGACGCTCTGCTACATAAATTGTGATGAACAGTGGAGAGGCATGTTTCTCATCAGGACATTTCCCACAAAAGGTAATGATCATTTTAGTCAAATTAACATAATTTATACAGAAACATCAGCGGTTTTGTTTGAAATCCACTACAAGACCTCGGGCACGGGATCTTCTCCGAGTGATGCGATATGTCCTGTTCCAGAAATTCATCCTGTACTGTACTATGTGGTCTCTGCTACTGTACACTGCATTACGTTATTTTTTTTATTTTTTTCAATTTCTCAGTTTTTTGTTATATAGGCTTGTTAAATAATTTAAGCATGATTAAATTCAGGGGGGGAACAAAGCACTATGGTGATGTGTAGTGTTTGTTGAGGGGTTTGTTCACTACATTGATTAAGAAATACAAGTATAAAAGTATTAAACATAAAAATAATCAATACAGAAAAATGGCGCTTGTGAGTATTATATATTATTACTGATTATAATTAGAGCCCGACCGATACATCGGCGGGCCGATATTATCGGCCAATATTAGGCATTTCCCGATCTATCGGTATCTGCATTTATAATGGCCGATAGAATGACTATTTAAAAAATAAAAACGGACAGTCAACCATGTTATGAGCGTTGGCGTTGCATAGTTTGTCCACCAGAGGGCACTCTACAGCGCCCCTGCTGGCAGCACTCTTTTTTTCTTTTTTTTAATGTGTTTTTGTTCAAAGGACTTAAGTTTCATATCTAAAGTTTGTATTTTTATATATTTTATTTATCAGAATGTTAATATATTTTTGATGTTCTGTTGCGACAATAATACAAATTATTATCTTATTTTAGTGAAAAGTCATGAATAACTACAAATAACTAATGTTAGGGAAATCTGTTTATGTTTTGTTTATGGATTTTTTTTTTTAAATATATATCGGCCGATATATTGGCATATCGGATTTTTTTAAAAACAAATATTCGGTATTGGCCTTAAAAATCCTTTATCGGTTGGGCTCTAATTACAATATTATTATTATGATTATTATAACTGATGCATTAATGTGTAAAAAAACAGTGAGAAATGCCAAACACAATTATCCAGAGCCAAAAGTGACACATTCACAAAACTATTAGAATTGAATTAAAATGATTCAAATTAAAAAGCAGCAACAACCACATTTGACCTTTTTTGGCTTTTTTTTTCCTGAAAATAACAATAATCAAAATAGTTGCCATTAGTTTTCTGCCAACTAATTGAGCATTTCAGCTTCTACTATTCAATAGTTTAATCCATAACAAATATTTCACTCTGAATTGTAGAAATATAAAGTGGCAGGAAATGAAAATGCTCAAGTCTAGTAAAAGTACCTCAAAATTGAATATGTTTTTAACATTTTACATTATCTTCTGCGATGGACTACCAAAGCTCTCTATCCCTGCACACATCAGACTAGAGGCGGGGTACACCCCCCCTGATAGCCCGCCTGGCTGTCAGACACTCACATTCACAACTAGAGGTAATTTATAGTCATAATTTACCTAAACTGGTTGTCTTCTGTGGGAGAAATTTTGGGAGATAACACAAACTCAAGAAATTGATTAGTGATCTTTGTCATTATGCTAAGCTAACTGGCTGCTGGCTGTAGCTCTCTATTTAATGTTTAGTGAATATTTGTATATACCGCAGAGGGCAAAAGAGTGAGCTATCTGTGTTTATGTATCTCCCCTTACATCACAACAGTAGGCTCCTTATTTGTGTGAGCAATATCCTTCTTTTTATTGCCAGTCATGGGGCCTCATTAACTTTCTGATGCCGTTCATTGTTTTTTTGGACAGCTCTCTTTGTTGGTAGAATTATCTACCAACAAACTCTGTCCAGGCCGGGCAGACATTAAAAGTTTTATTCAGGAGTGTGGAAGATTGTGGAGACAAGAGTGTTTGGTGTTTTTTTCTGACAAATAATGCCTGCAATAACACCCGTTTGTGGCAGGTTCTGAGAAAAGCCTCTGACGTGCAACTGGTTTTTGACTAATTGTGTGTTTAGCCACATGTGCCCTTCATCCCATGTGCTTTCACCCCTGCTGGGAAAACTCACACAGACACACATACACACACAAATTCACGAAAACACACCAATGCACATAGGCTTGCTGACCAATGCACACTCTCTGTGTCAGTCTCTCTCTCTCACACACACAGAAACACTGATAAATTCCCTGGAGGCCAGGTGGGGTCTGGCTGGGACAGCGATGGACACATGCTGGGATCAGAGCAGCAGTGTGTGATTCACATTTCTGTTTCTCTCTCTTTCAATCTCTCGCTTCCTTCTTTCTCATTGACACCCCACTCCCACCTCTTCCTGCTCTGTTTACCCTCTGTCTTTGACAACCTGAGTATTTCAAATGTATTCTGCACACAGTCTCATCACAGTACTGTCCCTGAACCTATAGAGGCAATTAGATATTTGTTGTCTCTCCCTCTCCTTCAAAGAATCATGTCTTTTCAGTCTTGATCCTACACTCCTTCTGTTCTCGTCTCATGTAGCTTGCTGGGTACCAAACTCTTCATTACTCTAATTTAGAGAGCATGCCGCTCCCCTAATGGCCTTGGGGGCCTGAAGAATAACAAGTGCTGTTTCATTTTTAATTCTGTTTAGACTTTACCTTTGTGTCATCCCTCCACTAGCTCTTCTGGCCATCTTTCCATCAATTTGGATGCCATTTGGTGTCCCTCCACCAACAGCCACTAAAAGAAGGCTCTAACCTTCTAACCTTTTTTTTGAGTTGACGGGGGAAGGATGTGAGTTTTAAAAGCATATCAAAGTACCACATCTAGTCCCTATATTTTATTGCCTGAAGCAGGCATCCAACAAGTGTTTACATGGTTTACTGTTATTCATGTACTTCTGAACATGTACTTACTTAACCCTATTGTTTGCTGAATTAGACAAATCTCCATGGTTACCGAGGCAGCGGAAAGCAGGTGGAGGGCCCTTGAGGATGCATTAGGACCTTCTTGTGAGGTGAATAGGGGTTGCATCTGAGCTGTAAGCTAAACTTTGCATCAGGTCTGTCTCAAGCATAGACCGTTAATATTAATTAATCAATATATATACAGTCTATGGTCTCAAGGGCCGGGAATCATCATCAGCTCACTACACATCAAAGTATATGCATATCAATTTAAATAAAACTGTGATGAAAAGTGAAGTTCAGTGACGAAGAAAGCTACTTTGAAAGATACATGGTTATTTTTTAATTTTTTAATTTACTTAGTAAAACATAGATTACAAACATAAAGAATAAATTCTCAATAACTGAAGCAATATAAGCCTGTAATGATATGTTGCATGAGAAGGACAAGAAGAGTAAAAGAATTTACAGCTGAAAGAGTGACAAATGAGAAAGGTCACTATGGTTAACACTGTAAAGTAACTTCTATTCCTTCTGGACAGATAACTGATATTGTCTTGGTTAAAATCAATAAAGCTTTAATGGTGCAATATGTAATACTGTAAGCTAGTGTTTAAAATAGTTGCTGCAGTCCAAAATACTGGAGAGTCGTCTCCCCAGACTTGAAGTTCGAGGTGGTTTCCAGGCTGAGACCGCAGCATCCTCAACAACGTTGCTAGACATTTGTCTCACATAACCAGACATTACTCCACAGCACCGCGGAGTAGCTACCGTTAGAAGCTGGCTATACTGACAGTCATAAAAGCCCGTGCTCACTCGGAGCTCTGTACCCAACTGACAGACACACTTCCTCGGCTTAGAATTACAATAGGAACCCCTAAAAATAACACTGCCTTGCTGTCCTCTCCACCCGACTGAAATACACTCTTTATTTGCCTAGAATTATGGCAACATTCGCTAAACACACTGCAAACTCACTGTCCTCCAACTCCTCCCGATTTACTTTCCTATTCTTTAACAAAAGACCATGTATGTTCCTCTTCCATGTGCACGGTATTTGGCATTCTTAGCACACAATGTGTGTTCTCCCCAGTGAACTGGGACTAGCATTTGGGAGGATTGAACAATTATTATAGGTTTGTACAATTAATTATAGTCTTAGTTTACTGGACCAGTAACCAGTATATATAGTTGAGGGTAATGTACATATACTGTACATTCATGAAATAACAGGGACAGGACACCTCAATGATTTTTGACCTTATGTATTGCTGGGTGATAATAACTAATGAATACACTGTGTTACAGTCATGTTTACAGTGTGCATTATATTTATCACTTAATTATCATTATAGTTTCTAGATTTCAGAGTCCAATTTCTTCAGTGTCTTTCTTTTCTATGTACATATATAGGCCTACTAGGGAGCAAAGTAAAGAAGTAAACTGTAAGAAGGAAAAGAAGGAAACTGAAAAGAAGGAAACTGCCTCTGTTAAAAAATTAAAAATAAAAACCGTGAGAAAAGGCATGGCAGAAGTGGACCGACTGATTGATATATCTTTACTTAATGATATTAAGGTTAATGATATTAAATAATTTCAAGAAAGTGAGGCTGCATGGCAACAGATAAAATGACATCTCAATGAGAAAAAAGCTAAATGGCCTTGATACAGATGATCTGTAAATTAGAGTATGTTGAGTTGGAGTGAGGGAGTGTGTGTGTGTGTGTGTGTGTGTGTGTGTGTGTGTGTGTGGGGGTATGGAGATGGACAGCAGTGAATACGCATCACGTCATTGTGTGTGTGCATGTGTGTGTTAAGGAAGAATATGTGTACTATGCGTTACACCAATCTTAATTTTGCCCTTATATTAATCTAATGCAAGTTAGATTGTTACATATCTTGAGACAGATTTATTCTAAGCCTCAAAAGTTAGCTACCCAGGCTCACTCTAAATTAAGAGCCATGTTTCCATGGTAACAATCAGTGACACCTGCAGACCAGTGGCACTAAATGACAAAAACAATGAAGTATGTAGTAGTAGTATCATAATGTATGATTTTCTGAAATTGTGAGAAGGTTTAAGATTGCAATAAGTTGGGTGCCTGGGTAGCTCACCTGGTAGGGGGCGCGCCCATATGCAGAGGCTCAGTCCTTAAAGCAGCGGCCACGGGTTCGGTTCTGACCCGCTGCCCTTTGCTGCATGTCATTCCCCTCTCTCTCCCCTTTAAAGTCTAATCTGTCCCATCAACAGTAAAGGCCTAAAAATGACCAAAAAATTACCTTTAAATAAAAAATAAATTAAAAAAAACCCTCGTCCTCTCTCAGCCTCCTCTCAGCTTTGTCTGCACCCTCTACCCCCTCTGTCTATCCTTGTCATATCGCCTTATAATTTCCTCCGTCCTCCTCATTCTGCTCCTCACTTCTTTTCCCCCTCATCCGCTGTTGTATTTAGGCTCATCAAATTGGATTTCAGCGTGAGAGGCTTCTCAGTTTTCTCCACTAACAGATAATTGAATTAAGTAGCTTAAAAAAAGATTTTAACATGAGGATGGGGATGGGATTTTAAGGGCTGCAAGAGAATAAAAAGATGCGTATGAATGTAGACACTGCAATGTTATACGTATTTAGAAAAGCTAATTATAGGTTTACAATCCCAATAGAGCATATATACAATGGCAATTTTCTTCAACATGGAGCAGGAAAGACAGCAAGGAATAGGAAGAGCTCGTAGAAAAGGGATCCGTCAGAGAGGTGGGCATGAGGCCCATCCAATTGTTGCTTGTTAGAGAGAGGGAGGCAGAACTGAGGTCTTACTATGGCAGAGACCGCCAGATTAGTTGATCCACATCAACCGAATCAACCGATATCAACCGAATGTTTAGCCAAGAAAAAAGTAAGTGTGGAGGATATATACTTTTTTTTACCATTACGTTTATAGTACAAAATTGTAATGCATGTACAGTAAATGCATCAAACATGTCACAATATTCTTACAGTATGATCTATCAACAGCATACTCTTTCTATGCTTACAGAAAACCCCATCGTGGTGGCAGGGGCCCTGTGCTGACCAACCAGCGGGAGTGGGCAGTGGTGGAAATGGTGAGGGCTGGGAATGATATATGGGCTGTCGGAAATGATACAAGGCAATTGAGGAGAACAGTGACACCTTTGCCAGGTCAGTCAGGTACTCACACCTTCACTGGCAAGGTCTGATGACATCACTGATGTGCATAATAATTAGCCATATGGAGTTACCACTGGAAGAGGAAAACATAACGGCAGTGGATAAGAGACTGCGGCAGATTAAAATACACAAACAGGCAGTTGTGTGACAGGTCATTGATTGTGGATCATGTATTGTTCAAGTCTTGTTTGCACTGTCTGTATTTTTCTAGCCCATGCTGATGTTTTTGTCCTCATGTACCGTAACTGTATTACTGTTTTAGTTGTCCATATCTGTCTAGTCCATGTCGATACCCTGTACAAATGTTTCTGTCTCGATGTGCTGTAACCACGTTCAATATTTTTGTTAGTAGTTTCTGCAGAACAGGAACCTGCTGGAAACCAGTTTTTAAACCGAGTAAGGCCCGTTTATATTGTAATTTAATGTTACTTTTAACTTTCCTGTATAATAAATTAAATGAAGGTCCGTCACTTCAACCTTTACTTCTCTGCCTCTCCTTCATTTCACATTAATTCTTTGTAGTTTTTATTTCTTGGTATAAAAGTTTCCCATTCAGAGTGTGTGCCCTCTCTTTCCCCTACAACATCCTAATCTCTTCTGGTGGATCTCATTTCCCCTTAATTCCTTCTTGTCCCAATGGTTCCCTGATGCTGACCTTTTGTTTCATATCCTGCCTCATGAATTAAAGGCATTAACTCACACAACACACAAACAGGTGCACATTCAATATAAATAAACACCTTGACGACATGCATGAGTTGACTGCAATACCTTCACCTAACCTTTTGAGTTGAGTTAAAGATACATTGTTTGATATATTGAGGCACCTGTTTGTCTCTTGTCTTTTCCAGCCTGCGTATCCATCTCATAAATCCAGGAGTCTCTGTCGCTCGGGCGGGCATGGACACTTACTCCATCCGTTTGTCCGACACATGCGTAAAAGAACAACAGAGCAAAGCGTAAGTAAACATGTAGGCCACTGTGTACTATTGTTCAACATACTTTTGTGTGCATACACAGCAGTTCACTGTTACTGCTGGATGCTGGATGAAGTAGACAAGCCAAGTTAGCCCTCCGAGCTAATGCATGCTAACTACTGTAGCCGAGGGTAATAAAATAAAAAAACAGAGGCTCTGTGGTCTGAACCAGCGTGAACCAAAACTGCTCACACACTTTTATTAACTCCCATATCGACGGCAGTGCGTAAGGCTTGCTTCACTTCTTCCATTCCTCTTCAAAAACCCAACTTAAACTCACGAGGCAAAGAAAAAAACTTTTGTTACATGCAATCGTGCAGTACAATAAGCGCTGCATTTAACCCATACTAAGCATTAGGAGAAGTGAACAGCCACATACAATGTTTGGTGAGCAGCGTGGGGTTTAGCGTCTTGCTCAAGGACATTGACATGAGCCTGGGATCAAACCACCAATCCTGTGGTTGAGGGCAGACCTGCTCTACCTCTGAGCCACAGCCCAACCCAACAAAACAGCTTACACTATACCCTGACGACATTCTTTTGCGGAACACTACATATGAAACTAAAGCCAGAGACTATATCATATGAAGTTGCTGTACGCTGTAAATTCACCACTGCTAAGCCGAAGGCAGAAGTTAAATGAAGAGTAAAAAAAGGCATTATCACCAGAATGTAATTCCATTTACTTACTTGTCTGTTCAAGGTGGATATTTCAACCCTAACATAATGCTGGAAATGTTAATGAATAATAATTCATCATATTTTATTTGTTGTTTTCTGTGAGTAAAATCTGAATCTGCAACGTAGCCAGTA
Organism: Percina caprodes; assembly: GCA_013375575.1. Taxonomy (NCBI): domain Eukaryota; kingdom Metazoa; phylum Chordata; class Actinopteri; order Perciformes; family Percidae; genus Percina; species Percina caprodes. Next base: position 1,840,250 of record JABXJD010000006.1, read on the forward strand.
ACATTTCTGTCAGATAAATGGTATACAGTAGTACAATGTTTTTCTCTGTAGAAGTACACAGTAAGTCAGTAGTATACATTTGACTTGCATAGTTTGTAACTGCTTTGGAAGCCTTCTGTAAGTTATTTTGGGGTGCAATAAGTTGGAATTGTAACATGTTCAATATTTTTCACATCTAAACATCATAATAAATCTATAGTTGAGCATGCACCCCATGTACAGAGGCTTAGTCCTTTGCTACATTTCATCCCCCTCACTCTCTCCCACTTTCTTGACTTAATATGTCCTTTCAATAAAGGTAATACATGCCACAAATAATCTTAAAAATAAAATCTATAGCTGTTAGAGCCCCCTTTATCTCGGGCCCAGAGGCAGTTGGTGTTTTTTGTCATGAACCAAAGTGTATTTCACTGGTGTTTCTGACTGTGAGTGACTGTCACTTGGGTATGTGATGCAAATATGTCATAGCAGGTGTATTGTTCAGGAGTCAGGACCCAAGGAAGGGTAATGTCTTGAGAAAGCTGCAAGCAGCAGTACCACAGGCCAAGCAATCGGCTCGTTCCAAACAGGCATGTTTTGAACCGGTATTGTACTAGTTCTAGCACTAATATTAACTAAGGGTACAGAACAAGGCTTCATGATGTTCAAGAGGTTTAATGGGACGGCGAAAGTACTCTGCACATCTTTTCAAATTACCTTCCTAATGGCCAGCTTGTCAGGCAGCCTTGTCTTTGTGGAGAAAGAAAGGACAAGTGGGGGGGAGCGATCCATTCTCTTCCTTGTCACAGCAAAATCTCCCATTCGTTTTTTTACATGGGACCTTTGCTTTCTTTTATTTTAAGTCCTGCTGCTCAAGTACATACTGCTCAGATTCAAATGGTAGAGAGGCCAGCTGTATTGTGGGCCTGTCAGTCGTTTGTCTGCACTCTTTCAGAGTTGCCTCACTAAGCTTTAATAGGCTTTCTCATTAAGTCTATAGTTAACCATCATTCACCTGAGTCATCAGTAGGAGGTCAAAGACTGGATAAATTACTTCTCACTAATTGCAAGATTACATCTTAAAAATCATTGCAGACTTTTCATATTTTTTCATACATTACGTCAAACTGCTTTATTTCTGCATTTTTAATCAAAGAAAATATGCTGCGTTCAAAAGTTAGAATGTAAAAATATATTCAACAATGTCCTGTTTTTTAGGGTTTAAAATGGTTTGTTTTAGAAATTGACCTATTGCATTGACGCTACATTTACTCAAGTACTGTTGACTTTGTCCCCCATCACTTGAATAAAAGCACATTCTTTAGAAATTCTTTAATGGCCAGTATGAACGGAAGGACTGATTACATCGAGCAATATGCAGTGGCAATCCGGTCTCCAACAGCCATGTTTTGGTTGAGTTTGCAGCTGGAGGATTTTTGATCAGTGGTTTTTGATGCCCTTTCAAACTTATGTGGCAAAGATGCCACATGTCAAGGTGTTCTCGGTAGACCTAAAGATCAAAGCTAACCAAGCTGTAATTGTGGGTTTCCTCACAGTGCTCGCTTGATGACTCCAGCACAACCATATAACTGCTGGCTGAAGGATGAAATGGCACAGCTTAAAATGTTAAAAAAGATCTGCGGTGGTGGAAAGTACTGTAGTTAAGTATAATTTTGAGGTACTTTTACTTTATACTTCTACTGCTCCATACATTTCAGAGGCAAATATAGTTCTTTTTTCTTTACTACATTCATCAACCCAAAATATTATTCAGAAATTCATTCTACATAGTTTTACTTTTAGTACTTTAAGTATATTTTAATGTTAATACTTATATACCTGTAATATAGTTGCACTTAAGTAACATTTTGAATGCATGACCTTTACTTGTATTTCTTCACATACTGTTACTTTTACTTAAATATGAGTACTTCATCCACCACTGAGGCTCTGCCAATGGTGTCTGCTCTATTGGACAAATCTCTGTATATTTTCTTTCTCCTTTTATATTATGTATGGGTGTATGTGATGGCTGTAGTCTGTGGTTAATGTTGGTAAATGAAAATGAGTTGTCTTATTTCATAGTAAATATATATGTTGAGACATTGCCATTTTAATTTGGCTCTAATATTTAATACACATGACATGAAAAACCTTTGTCAGTTAAGATTAAAAAAAAACTATCCATCCATCCATCCATCCATCCATCCATCCATCCATCCATCCATCCATCCATCCATCCATCCATCCATCCATCCATCCATCCATCCATCCATCCATCCATCCATCCATCCATCCATCCATCCATCCATCCATCCATTCATATGAGCCAAAACAAATTTTTGTCCGAGTAATTTTCTATTTCTTTAAAGATTCAAGACTCAAGCCTCAGAAGACACACACACACACACACACACACACACACACACACACACACACACACACACACACACACACACACACACGTATGTTTAAGAGGTATGTTTTTGCCATGAAGAGAAACCATTTGCTCATTTTGATGGAGGATGAAAAGTGAGGTTGAACTGTCTAAGTGGATTTTTCATTACTAAATGTAATAGGGCAAAGGAAATTACATCTGCTGGAGCAGGAGGGGTATTATGATTCCTCAAGTGCTTTTTTCATTAATATTTGTAATGACCAAAGAGGTACAGTGCAGCTGTATACGCGCATTAAAGAAATTAGGACAGTGCTCTGTCTTACACGTGCACGCTCTGTCCCTCTTATTTCTGTCTCCTCCACTTGCCTGCTATCTGCAATTTTGAAAGGTACGTCCAAATTCACTAAGGAATGAAAAAGCATATATTTTTCTCCCTGCTATACCGCTCAGGACTGAGACAGAAGTGGAAGACTAACAACAAGGAAATAATATTGCAAATGGAAAGCTATAATGGTGGCCGAACACTTTCTCATGCTGCTTCTGAAATATGTCATTTATCATGTGCCTGCTTGAACGTGAACAACTTTTAAAGGTTAAAAAGTGTAATTTGCACAGAGACTGCAAAATCAGCCTTTCAATGAACCCCAGTGCAACTGAATTACATTTAGGAGGAAATTATGAAGGCCGTAAGCTTCATACAAAAATCGGTTTGTGTCCTCTGTACTGTGTTTATTCCCTGCCCACTTCTGTCATGGTAATTGGCAGTGGTGGAAAAAGTACTCAGATCCTTCACCTAAGAATACTCTATTACTGTCTGTAAGTCCTGCATTGATTGTTTTACTTAGGTAGAAGTGTCATCAGCAAACTAAATCTAAAATTTAAAAAAAAAAACTAGCTACTATGCAAAATTGCCCCTTTAAGTGTTATATTCCTAAAACTATTATATTCATGGATGTTATTACCTCCAACAAAGAAGGTTATGTTTAGTTGGTCCGTTTGTTTGTTGCTTTGTTTGTCTGTCAGCAGGATTACAGAAAAACTATTGGCTTGATTTTCATAAAACTCGGTGAAAGCATGTAGCATGGGTCAAGGAAGAACCCATTACATTTTGGAGCAAATCCCAACCATGGGACGTACACACAAATTATTTTTTCACTTTTGTTAACATTGCGAGGATAGGGCGGTTGTGCTGCATTCCTGTTGTGTCAGAATAATCGGAAAATGAGTCCCCGACTGGGTTAATTCACACTGCATTAACGTTGTGAAATAGGGCATGCCATGGCGGGGGTCTGCACTCTCCGTGTTCCCTTCTAGTTATTGATATATTACCTAAAAATGTAAGCAGCATTTAAATGTTACAATGTTCAAGGTGGGTTTATTTCTAATTACTTTATATACTGGTAAATCTTGAAGAATCATTTTATAAGTCATAGGTCATATAAAGCTCATAGATCAAATAAATGTAGAAATAAGTCAAATATTTCCCTCTGAAGCAAATAGCAGTAATAAATGGAAATATTTCCAAAATCTTTGCTATACACTTGAGGAAATGCACATTATATCATTAGGTAATATGACTTAATCTGACCCTCAACCGTTTATTAATCCTAGAAAATCCATTCAAAGAACAATGAAAACTTTAAGGTCATAAAAATATGACCTTAAAGTCCATTCAACAGCTGTTCTTAAACTTACAAGCAATCATGATCTTCATAACCAAAAATGTATGATTTATTTTATCATATAATTTTGTCAAAGGTTTACACAGCTATTACCAGTACTGTATACGGTGAGGTTTGACTGCAGCATCACAACACGTCCCTCTTGTTTCATTAACTCTATCATCCAATATTTATCCCACTTGTATCTCCCTATGGGTTGCTTCTCTCCCCCTCCTCCATCGTATCCAGCCTCATTAGCACATAATAGGTTATCAACATGCATGGTAGGGTCCTGATTTAGAAATTCAACCCTGATTAGCCAATAATGAACCAAACTCAACTACCTGAATGGAAGAGCACACAGTGCCATACGACAATAACAAACGAGCCCTCCTGCACACAGACACACAAATGTAACCACACATATGTACTGTACTTCTACTGAAGAAGGGCAGACAAGACACAAATTAATGAGAACACACTGTTGAGATGTTTAATCTTACAAAGACATTTGTGACACCTCTAAAGAGCTACAAGACCAGATAATACCACAGGGCTCCTTTTAATTACCTTTACAGTATGTGTGGTTAAACAGTGCATATCCCAAAGGTCCATTAAATAAAGCTATTACAAACCAAATGAAACACTGCTATTCTGTCCGGTTATTGATTTGTCTTGTTATTCTTGAGGAATACCATACTCATTTGAGGACAACTGTAAAAAAAATTAACAGTCAGATCTTTTCATGCATGTTTTATTAGTCAAAGAGTGTGAAAGAAAATTAAAAAAACCTTAAGAACAATTTTATTTCAATATACAGTACAACACATATATTATATACACATACTATATATATATATATATATATATATATATATATATATATATATATATATATATATAAATAAATAAAAAAGACAAAAACATTCTATAATGAAAAGAAATAACCAAAGCTCATGGACTCTCCTTTATCTCCCTTTCCTCTCATTCTCCTCTGGGGGAGTTTATTAAAGACCCACGCTGCCCTTGGATATTCAATCAATTGAAATGGATGTACTGAATAAATTCAAAGGCTGGCAATTCATTACAACAATCTACTATGAACTATTTTCTCCCCCAATTCTCTTCTCTCATCTCACATGCTTTACTCTTCTCTTCACATAGTTTTTAATGTTACATACAATTTGGGATGCTCAGCTCTGAATTGTTTAAACTAACATGCTAATATCCTATCATTCCTATCATTAATATACAGTGCAGATAGTATACATCGGTTTAATTTGGTTGGGAGCAGTGCATTTCAAACAGAAAAATATCTCTTTGAATAAATGAATGAAATCCTCTGACGACAAATGGCAGAATGTCACATTCACATATAGCAGATGGGATGCATTGCAACACACTGCTTGCTGATCATCAGATATCTAGTCACACATTATGCTTTCCAAATCTGAAGCAGAAGGGCAGGTTGATCACCAATCCTAAAAAGATCATTAGTTTCATTACATGAGGTAGACTTTTTAAGGCAATGCTTTTATTTGCAATTTTTCTTCACTGTATGAGGGCAATATGCTTCTCTGCTGCCTGTAGTTTTTGTCATTATCGCCCACCTCTCCTCTGTGTCTATTTTCTCCTGTCTCTCACCCTTTGCTCCAGCTCCTGGACTATTTTCTCATTGACGGGGTTTGCCTTGGTCACCACAGCTTTTCTGCCGTCTGGTTCAACCACGACGGTCATAACACAGCACATATCCACCAGCTCCTCTTGACACCTCCTCATCCCAATGTCTAGCTCACCTCTCCTGGCTGGGTCACGTTTCAGAGCCCCCTTCTCCGCCACCGAGAAGCCCAGCAGACCTGTCAAAACCTCATCTGACAGCTCCACGTCCAGGTAACCACTCCCATCGGATATTGTAGCGCAGACGCGCCAAAGACCGTTGCTGCTGCTCAGTTTCCCCAAGAGAGTCACAATGAAAGCTTTGATGCGGATCTCTGTGGTGCGGGGCTGTGGTTTGGACATCATCTCTTCTAGCAGGCATAAATATGTAAAAGGTGGAGAGGTCAGAGTGAGAGCAGGGACCAAGCTGTCACTCTGGGGATCTGTTTTATCAGATGGTCTATCAAATACTGCAGTGCTTGAGATGTAATTTAGCCCCTGAGGTGTGTTGTGTGATCTCTCAAATGCAGTATCTGTTACACTTCTCAATGAGTCGCGGGTAAGTCTACAATTGGTGCTTGAAAGATCTGTTTTGTTGGTTGCTCTCTCTCTGTCTCTACTAGGTCCCTGATAGACAGGGAGCTGATTTGGCCCTCCAGTCCTTTCAGTTTCTATCTCTGTGAAAAAGCAGTCCATATCTTCATCCATGAAATCTGTCTCATCATTAGTAATACATTCTAAATCATGGGATGGCTCTAAAGCTGCTGCTGGAGAAAATAACTGTGCTGTAGTGCCAATAGTACAACCTTGATAGTCTCTTTTCTGTGGGGTGGATCTGGAGTTGCTTGAACCCAGCTGTGAACCAGAGTCATTCAAAGTGTGCTGCTCAAACTGAGCACTTTGGGCTTTTGTTGCTGTATTAGGATTTCCTGTTATTCTGTTGTTCTTCTGTGGCATGCTTCTGTGACTGCTGTCATCATTTGTACTTTCTTGAAAAATCACACTGTCCAACTCATCCAGGGGAAGATCGTCAAAGTCTTCATCAGGAAAGTCTTCGTCTGCCATTTTGCGCTCTGGGATCTCTTGTTGAATCGAGGAGTCAGAATCCTCTTGTTTGTTACCATGGCGACAACTTTGGACCGAACCACCTCTGTTGCTCTGGGTTAAAGCACTTCTGTAAGAGCGGGCGGAGGCTTCACTTCTACAAGAGACCAACCAAAAATGTTGGACTGAGTTAATATAGCTTTGAACCAGCAAATGTTTTTAATAGTGTTGGTGGGCCCATTATGGCAGAAGATGACCCTAAAAATTCAAATCTCATAACAGAATAGGTAGGAGTCTTTTTGAAAAAAGTAAAAGCTTTAACGCTACAGAAACAAGGGGACCAAGATAGTTATAAGTCACAGTTATAAGTCTTATCTTTGATTACAGCGTGAATTGGATACATTTACAATACCTTGACACCACAGCTTGTTGTTCGAGTCAAAACCATCAAATTATGAGGCAGTTTATTCTAATTTGTTTCTGACTGTGCAGGAAATTGGTGGTCACAGGACAGCAGGCAAAGACAGCAATAAAAAATTATATATAAAATAAGTTTGTCCCTAGGCTGTAGATTTAAAGTGTTAAAGGGATCTTTTGAAGTGGGGTTGTATGAGGTACTTATCCATAGTCATTGTATTACCTACAGTAGATGGCAGTCGGCACACCCCCACTTTGAAGAAGAAGGCAGGAGTACCGACACGGAAGCTAAGCAGTATACTAATAATCTTATATAATATAATATAATATAATATAATATAATATAATATAATATATATCAGTGTACGTTATGTTGTCTGACGGCAAGGTAACGCGGTAAAAATATTGTAAATACAGCATACACTTATATACATTTTTAAGGAAAACTATCCCTTTAAATGTTTCATAAAGTAGCTGAAAGTTAAATGCAAATATTTTTTTCTGAAGCCAGACATTATGCTAAAATTCTAAATGTCAAGGTATATATGCCCGACGGTAAATACTGAGTAGTTCCAGCATCAAAATGTCAAGCCATCACATTGTTAACCACCCACCTGGAGGAGGCTGTCGAGACAAGGCTCCTGACAGAAGAGCTTCTAAAGGACTGAGTAGATGTCTCACTGAGCGCCCCGTAGCCACTGTCTCCAACAGGCCAAACTGGAACCCTTTCCTCCACCACCACCTGGGGCTCCAGACTGGCCAACAGCTCTGCATCATCCAGCTCCAGGTCCTCCACTTCCTGGTTACCTTAAGAGAAAACAAAAAGATTCTTAAATCATTCTTAAACAGGACTTATTTGATATCAAATCTTAACAGTTATATACCAATACTAACATAAAATTAAACATACCTTGCTGTGGTGCTAGTGGGGCCTCCTCCCCCCCCTGCTGCTCCTCAGGAAGTCCGAGCATCCGACACAGCACCCTGCCCTGTAGTATAGTATAGAAATATACCACTGGATCTGTATACATTATTGCATTTTACACACTGCTGTATAAAACCAAGCTTTGCTTCATTGGCGCATAACAACAAGGTTTAATCTCAATGTTGTATTAAATGAAAAGATAATAGGTTATTAGGTCCAATTGTATTCATACAAAATTTGTAATTTTAATTTTGGCTTAAATCTGCTTTTGACAGACAACAGAAACCAACTGTTTACCTGGTTATTCCTCTCCACCAGGTCCTCTACTTCACCACCCAGGACCTTGATGTTGGACGGCCCCAACAGAAGCATCCCAAGTCTGCAAACCATCTGTCCTTGCAGCTGCAGCTTCACACCAGGCCTGAGGGTTAAGAGCCAACAATCCCAATGAAAAATATAGTTTGCTTTTTTTCAAAAATATGGTAAAAAAAAGTTTCAGAAACTCAATCGTGTTTTTTAATTTCTTGAGAAACTGGCAGTGATGTAGCAGTAATGCGTTTAATAACTTTATATTAACATGTGAATAATTACAGCAGTCCCTAGGTTTCCCTTAGCTTCCATTAAGCTGAACATATTCTTTGTTGTAAAACTAGAGACACAGTTGCTAGAAAGATGAAACCAAAACATGTCGATAGCAGCAAAAAAACCCACAATGCAGTTCAATGTTTCACGGACCTGAGAGCTGTGCTGAGTGCAGGGATGGACTGATACTCCATGGCCTCTAAGCTCTGGATTCCATCCGTCACCTGTACAACAGAGAGAGATTTACATTTTCAAAATATTACAAAAGAAGATTCCATACTGTATTTGCTGCCCTTGCCTTGTTTCTCTAAACTGTAAAAGTAAAAAAACAAAAATATCAAAACAATCTCAAAATAAAAGGCAAGAGTCTCTGTGAGTCAGTCCAGGCAGGAGTGAGTCACTTTTTTTTCCCAGGATGCCGATGGCATGTTTGCCACTGACTGGCTTACCCTGACATCCTAACCAACCCAACCAATGATTGTGCGAGTATGCCAATCAGAGTTAGAGTAGGACAGCCTTCGCTATCCTATGGAAAAAATATTTGCTTCTGGCTGATAATCTAACTGGCCACTGTGTACTATTGTTCGACATATTTTTATGCAAAAAAACTAGAGCTGCCCCCTAAAATGTTCAAAATGAATACACTCAATAAAACTAAGCCAACCTACTACCAACCTACTTTATTTATATAGGTGCCTCTGACCTGCATTACTAGCATACGGGTTGTTCTGGCTTCCCAGGGCCTCTGGGTGGCCTGTGTGACAGCAGACACCTCGTCGTTGGCACAATCTGAGCCCCTCCACTTCTGCAACTGACCATACGCAGGCTGGCTGGTGTCCAGAAATGAGTCAACCTAAAACAGAGTGGGACCTCTGATTATGTTGACTTCTCCCTGCATATAAATTATGTTGATTATTGTTCTTCATTAAATAAAAATCCGTATGGCATATACTGCATAATAAAGTGATTTGGGAAATATTTAGAATGCTATATTATTAAGCAAAGAAATCCCTTTAACCACATATTTTTAAGATCACAAAAAACAACAACAAACAACATGAATTGATTTGTAACATGACAGCTCCATTAAACAAATGCAATAGGAACATTCTAATAATTGGTTTGGTCACTGCAAACTGCTATTTTTACTGTTATATGATTGTATACGTGTGTTGTTGTTACATGTGATATTTCTCTTTTCCCCTTCTTCTCACCGGTCTTCTTCTGTAGGTGCCTATATTGTCCTCAGCATGCGGTTTGTTTTTAACAAGCTTGTTTTGATTTTTTAAGGGGGTCTTTTAATCAATGGAAATTGCTCCAAACATTAATAGTAATCGGATATGATGAAATATATAGCATGAAATATACGCTCAACAAGCCTGTACCTGGACACAGAAGGTGCCGCTGAGTTCAGTCTTCTGGGCCTGAGAAAGCCCTTCAGGAAGAACAGGATGGCCCAGATCCCTCAGGTCAGTCAACAGCCACTGGTCCAGTGCCTACAATATCACATATTGCATTGAGACACAAGAGGATTTAAGCTATTGAACATTAGGGCTGGGTATCAGATACCGGCCTCCTGATACCAATACCATAGCTTGAATACCGGTTACTAAATGATATTTTTTTCCATACCGATTTTATGAAGCAAAAATAAATGAAAACATTACGGCACAAATCTTTTTATTCATTTTTCAGCTCCTACTACGTGATCCTCGTCTCTGTGTAACGTAGTGTTTCCTGTGTGTCTCTACGACGTGTAACGTTAGCCTGCCAATCACAAACAGTATTAGATATTGGTAGAAGCATGCAGCATGATTATTGGCTCACTGAAACTGATGGAATTTACTCCTTGTATAGGTATTGAAATTAGGTATTGAATGACGAGGCATTTTTCGATACTCCATACGTTAGAAGCAATTCGGTCGCTGCCTAAACATTATTGAATTCGATACCCAGCTATATTGAACATCCTAATCTTCATTGTTAAAGTGCTATCCTGGGTTGAGGGTTAGGGTTAGGGATCAAGTGACCATGTGGGCCACTTGATCTAATAACACTGTTATGTTCCTGGAACCATCATTATATGATATGTGCCTTGAGGCATTAAGCATTATCCTCCTCAAGTATCTATAAACAAAGATAGAGATAGAAATTGGCCTGGGATGCAGCTGTTCAGCAACAATATTTTGGCACACTGTGGTGTATAAATGATACAGAAAAACATACCCCACATGACACCAACACCAGCTAGTGCACCTGACAACAGGCAATATAGATTCATGCTGTTTACACACAAAATCATCCACTTTTGCCGATCACTACCCACTGTAGCATTATCTTCCTCTTGTCAGCTGACAGTAGTAGAGCTGTGAATGGTCTTGGGCTTTTAATGCTTGTCTGCTCCAAGGTTCAATCAGTTGTGCTTTATATGTACTGCATATTTGTATGGGATTCAAAAATATTTGTTTACTGGGACCCACAGTGTGTGTGCATCCTTGGCATGAAAAGTTAAAAAGTTGTGTCTGTTTAGCATGCAAGGACACTGGAATTTCCTTCCATTCAAGAAAAAAGAGACACAAACCATCTGCTGTGAGATTATTCAGTTTAATCTGGGTTACTGGGTCTAGAGTGGTACAGACACTATCACCCCAGAGAGGTAAAGAGTGGTGTATGACACCATATTTACCAACCGTGACACCGACACTTTTGCTTTCCACTTGTGAGTCTGTGTATGTCATCACAGCAAAATAGGGTCCTGAGACACATACTGTAGTGGGAACTACTACAGAGGGAGTTTTGAGTACTTTGCCAGGAGTCACCAAGATAGCGTTGCAACTGCAAGACTCACATGAAACCTAACAGGTGTGTAGCTGAAATCAAGATAAAGGCAGAGTTCGAAAATGGGTGTGGTCTAAGCAAGGGGGGGTAAGAAGTAGGTAAGATTTGGCATCGCGACTGGTGTGCTCCCATTGCAAAATGGTCTCTTATTGTTTTTATTATTGACTTAATTGTTGACTAATGCAAATGTCCAACAGTAAAAAAATTTTTTTATCAAAAACAGAGAAAAACAGCAAATCCTCACGTGACAATCAGAAATCAGTAAATGTCTGAAATTATTATCAAAATTGCAAATTTATTTTGGTTTCTGTTGATTAATTGATTGAATTAATATGTTTCAGCTCCACATAGCTGTGGGGAACACAAAGATTGCAAAGACTGAATGAAAACTTGAAAACAGACATAAGCTGTCTGGAAACATCTGTCAAATGTCATCAACCATGAGCTAGTGGATGATCGGAGAAAGATCAAGAGGACATTCAGGTCCAATGACAGAGACCATCTTGGAACACAGGATTTACCATCTCCCCCCTTCTTATACAGTAGACCACCTGTTATCACGTGGCCCAAGTCCCATACTTAAGTCACAACTGAGCTGTCTCATGACAACTGAGCAAATTCTAGACTGTGATCATTTTGCATCCAACTGCACAGTGAGACATTCAGACATCCTGCCTACCTGTTGGTTGATTTGCTGTTGTGACAGACGACCTGCTCCTCCTGCCTCTTCCTGCAGCCACTCCACGCAGGCTTCCAACCAGGCAAAAGGCACCAGGACGTGCCAGGAGGACTGCAGCCAGGCTTGGGTAGCATGTACCACTGCCTCGATCTCAGGGGCCATCCTCTTTCTTTTTGTGTATTTGACTCTTATATTTCCTCCACTGTTATCTATTATTATATAAAGACAGTTCTGTTATTCATATTCTGTATATCAGTAATGACTACACTGGATTACACATAGGCAATGACACATTTAGTAAATTACGGTTTTTAGTATAAGTAGTGGTTCAAATGTTAAATTTTATTGAATTCATTGCATAGCACCCTGAATCCCTAAGTGCTTTTAAATGAATTTCTATGTTCTATGTTCTTCTCTATGTACTGTATCAATAGAACCACTTGACCCTAACTCTTGTGATGTTTTATCAACAGGAGAAATTAATTTATTATTATACAATAACATATAAGAGTTGCTTTATGTTATTTTTCTGTGATCATTGATAAGCCCTGTCTCTGCAGATGGTCACGTCCCTGGGTACTGTGAATGAGAAAGCGAGATTGGGTAAGAAATGCAGGCAGAGATAGCGACCGACAGAATGATAAAATCACAAACTAAGTCATATTTAAAACATGTTCAAATTAGTGTTGATGTAGAGGTTACCTTAGAGGCATGGAAGCAGCCTCTTTCACGAAGTGTTGTGGAAAGTAGCCAAGGCGCCAAAGTTGACTAACGTTAACCCAATTTAGCAATTTTTGTGCTACTGTCACTTAGCTTTGTGTCCATACAACATGACCATAGAAGCTTTTATATACAACAACAGTTCTTAAACACAACAAGTGTGCCTCTACAAGTACTTAGAAAGACACAACTTAACATTAGCCTAGCTGATCATACCTTATTAACAGGAATGACTTGAGCAACAACACTAAATTGCGGCTCTGGCGGCTTATCTTGTCGCGTTGGAAACGCCCAACTAAGCTCTTGTGATTGACGTCTCTACTAGCCAATTGTGACTTTCGCATGTTTGATTTGCCTTCTGTTCAACCAATCGGCACACTTCAGCTAAACTGGTGCATTTCCAGTTCGGTAGAGAAGGAAGGAAGGGGGAAGAGCGAGTTGTTGCACTGCAGGTTTGTGTTTTGACGATATTTTCCTTTTTTCTGTGCCACATTGAGTCTAATGTAGCTGAAGTGCACAGGTACTATAACAATAACTATGTCTTTAGCAGTCACTTTGTTTCTTATTTTGTGTCTGGTACAACGCTGCCTAATTAGCTAGCTGGCCTGGCTAACGTTAGCTCCCCTTGTGCTTAACCGACATTATGGCAACATGGCGAAATTAGCTACCCGCTAGCTTGACTGTCCGGGCTGGTCTTTGTATTGATCGATTGGTCATGTTGTATAAACCCACTCGCGTTAGATAAGTGACACACACCTTTGACTCTTGAGTAGCTAGTTTGCTAGCTACGTGTTTGAAAAGAGTGTACGATCGGCATTTAATGAAATTGCTAACTAGATAGTTCATATATAACGTTACACGATGAAGCTCGTAGCTAACTCTATTTAGCTAGCTAGCAACCCAACGTTAAGTTGGCTAACGACCGAGCTTAACGTTAACCTTAGCTAGCTACTGGTCAGCTAATTAGCTTCAGTGGAGCTAAGTTAGCTCACTTAGCTCCACTTTGGTCGTTTGGTCAATGTCAGCATTAAAGCTGGCTATTATAACGTTAGCTGTTAATTAAATAATATACTAGAGGGTGTGCTTTAACGTTGCTAATTATTGGCACAACATGGGTTTAGGGCCGAGGCGGTCAGTGAAACGTTTCGTTAATATTGCAATTAGCGCTAACATTGTTGCATACAACAACGTTATGTTGCATACAACAGTTAACCTTACCAACTGAGTTAAATATATAATAGTAGTAAGAATACCAGTAGCGTTAGCTAGCTAAGTATTAACGTTATTTCGGTATCTTACGTTAATATTAATCGTACATCACGGTCTAATGCAGTTCTTGATTGTAGGACCTGCCGCACACTTCCTTTAATCCAAAATTATGAAAAGTGATCCGAAACGAAACTCTTGATAACATAATGCCAATTGTGTCTCTTCGAATAATGATAGTCGAAACGTTCGCTGGATGTTCATGAGCCTAGTTGACATGTGAAGTTAAATATCAATATCAGCGATTCAAACATAGGGACAATGTATATGCGCATAATTGGTGTGTTTCAAACTTTGCTATCACTGAGCGTTTTTCATAAAACATTTCAGTATTTCAACTAGCCTCTCCCTCCACACAGGTCGCAGCAGCTGTTTGGTCCTTGGTTATTTAATTCCACCTATCAACACGCCCTTGTCCCTGTAAAAAGTATAAGTGAGTGCTGGTTTTCTGTCAGTTTTTTACTGTTTTGTCGTGTTATCCCGGGTTTGAATAGCCAGATCTCCAGCACACAGCATGAATTGTCTTGTTACTTTTTTTCCCCTTTCACAATGCTGACAGATTTCCACAGCTCACAGGGGCCAGTTTTCTGCTTCTCTCTCCCTGCTGCTGCCACCTGTTCCCCGGACCGAGGTGCCCACCCCACCTCTTTTGCTGTCAAAAGACCATGGAGACAGAAATTGAACAGCAAGAAGAAACTTCATTCGGCAACACAGAGACTAACGGTATAAACATAGCTTCTTTACCTTGTTGGTTATGATGTCAACATGGTGCATTTTGACAGGTTTTACATAGAAACAGATTCATATGTTATTTAATGAAAGAATAGCAATGGCAATGTTGGTGTAGCTGATTACTTACAGTACAGATTTTCATAAAAGTAGTGCAAGTTATCTAAGTTATATAATTTAAAATCTTTTATTTGGTATTTCTTATAGAGGTTGATGTCCAAGAAATGTTGTGCAACCATTAGAGACCCAAGTCATATATGAACTGGTTTCCTTGTTGTGTTCATGTTTTAACAGAAGCATTTTCAAAATGTCTGTTTTTCTAGTTTTGCGCACACTGATCTGTGTAGATTTAGCTTATAATTTAAAAATGGGGTTTAAAATACAAGCCCTGTGAAACTGTTCTTCACTGCTTTCTGTGGTCTTTTTTTGATGATTTCATATGATCTAGTTGAGGGTTGTTTGTGCATTGTAGTCAGTGTGTTTTTATCTCCCTATGCCAGGTAAGCGCCCTGCTGAGGATGCAGATGAGCAGAAATCATTTAAGCGCTCCAGGAACTCAGACGAGATGGTTGAGCTTCGCATCCTCCTGCAGAGCAAAGTAAATCAGCTCCCATTTCATTTCACATTTCATGTCGAACCCTCATTGGATAATTTGTATTTCTATATTTATTTTTTGCACTCCTTCAGTAAGACTGGCAATTTCTGGCACTTCCATTTGTTTTATATTTTTCTTTTTGATGACCTTATCACATTTCTGCCTTTTTTTTAAATAATGAATATCCATCCTTTTCATTAAGGGTATTCTTGTTATTTTCCTGATACTTATTGTAATATTCTCTTGCACATTGTCTAATAATTACAGTGCTATCATTTTACATTTTCTCATTTATCTGTTTTAATTTTTGTAAGTATTCTCTGTATTTTCAGAATGCAGGAGCTGTAATTGGGAAAGGTGGCAAAAACATCAAAGCCCTTCGTACAGACGTGAGTACATTTTATATGCCCTGAGTTTTTATTTTAGGAATTTTATTTTGTATTTAGTTTTCCCTCCACTGGTGTTCAGCCTCCCAAACTACCCAGCCTCCTTTTAATAGTTTGTACATGTTTGTGTTTTACAAACATTAGCCCTGGATAACTGTTTGTTTTTGTATTTGGCAATATTTTTTTCTGTGTAAACAAGGGGTGTGGTTAGCTGGTGCCTGTATTGATATTAGGCCTCTTTTCATTAAAACGCCTGACAAAATTTTTATTCTTATATGAACATGTAATTACCTCAGCTAAACTGGCCCTTGGCACAAAAGTCCAATGTCATGCCCATTTGTTTCTCCATATTGATAATTTATTGTATCAATGCTGTCGTGGCAACACTGATGCTCTTGTTGATTTAAATGTATGGGCCCAGTGCAGTGTTTATGAGGTCACCTGCAGAGACAGCTAATATATTTGTTGTTAGTGTTAAGGCAACCTGACCAATTTTTAATTAATTCAATGTCATTGCCTCTCTCTAGCCCTCCAGTTGTTATACCCCTCTTTCTAACTGTTTCTGGTCTATTTCCCAACATTGAACTTATCATGCTCTTAATATGCCATTACCCATTTTCCAATGTCACCTTTCCTCTTTTTCTCTCTTTGACAAACCAATCTCTGAGAGAATCAAATTAAAGTCACGTTTGAACAGTGTAGAGCCTGTATATTAAAAATGTATTCCTCTTCCCTCTTCCCTTTCCCTTGTTTATTATTTTACTGTTGACTTTTGCCCACTTCCTCCTCTGTTGCCCATGTTCTGGATGGCCCCTCCTGCGCCCGCCCACCTGACACCCTGGTTGGCCCTGTCCATAATCGTGCCCTGTCCCTAAATGGGCGCCTTACTTGATTGACATCTGTGCTCGAATGGCCCTGGCCCCTGCCCATGCCACGCCCAGTACAATGCCAGTGTGTCAGTCCCAGACAGCAGTGGGCCTGAGCGGTATGTCCCTAAGCTCCTCCCTCTCACTGCCTGACTACAGGTCAAACAAACAAGAAGAGATTAATAATAAATAGTCATCCTGCCTCTGTCAAGTCACTGTATTTTTAACCTACCTGTTCTTAGTGTTTTAGCCTGAGTCAAAATGCCTAAATTCGTTAATTGCCAAATCTGACTGTAAAAGCCATGTCAACATCCTTTTTATATGCCATTTTTAAAGTCACGTCCACATTGAAACTTAGGCTTGTGTTGTCAGGGTTTTTCCACAATCTGCCACTGTCTTTTTAAGTCTTTGCTATAATCTGTGCAATATGTCTGTTTTAAAAACATTTTTTTATTAATGATTATCTATCCTTTATCTTTCGCGTTTCCACCTCGCTCCCCCCTCAGAGTGGATAGTACTGGTGTTCTTGTTTTTTTTTTTGTTTTTTTTTTTAAATAATTCAGTTTCATAAGCTCACCTGCTTCTGGCACCATCCCATTCTGTCCTTGAGATGTCCTCATTATACTGATAGACTCTGATTGTTCATCCATTCTGAAATGCAAAAGGCAAGCTAGGTTTTAAGTGTTGTATGTTGTTTTTCCTTTCCTGTCTTCTGCTTCATCCAAACGTTGTTATTGACTGCTGGAGCTACAGAACCTACAGATTATCTCTCTCTGTCCCACTCATCCCTGCATTCTTTGGTGTTATGTTTGTCGCTTCTCCCATCCCCTTACAAAGCATCAACTCCAGTGGTGCAAACTTCATTTTTCATGGTGTAATCTTTCTATCATTCTACTTTAATTTACAACTGTGCTTAAGTTCTCTTGATCAGTAAAGTCATTATTATGTAAATAGGTGGGTGCAGACAATATTATTTTAATATTTGTTGGCCAAATGAAGCATCAAAATTGCCCCAAGCCTATTTTTTTTAAAGACAGGACACATTTTGATGAAAAGGATTCATTAGATCTCAACCTTTCCTGATCTTTCAAAGTTGTGCACCTTTATTTGGGGTCTTTGTAGTCAAAGTCTTTGTGGTGTGCATCCACCAAACTATGCTTTCAGAGTTCTCTCTAGCACCTTTTGGTGCCTATTCCTGCCAGTTCCTCCTTAGACTTCCCCTCCCTGTCTTGCCCCTTCAGTGGTCACCAAATGCAGTCACTTTTCTTTGGGTCCCTTTTTCATCTTGTCAACTTTCTTCCTTTCTCTGGACAAACAACTTTTTTCTTTTCATTGCATTACTTGGGGACCCACGTTTTCCAATTGAACTATCAATGACCATGAGAAGTTTAGAAAACACTGGATGTCAACAGTTTGTTTAGTTGTTAGTCTCAGTAGTGAATATGTTAAATGGGGTGTGACTGTTTTTTATGGCAAAAAAAGGATGTCATGAATTCTCTAATCTGAAATGTCCCCCCCCCCTCCCCCTGGGATGCCTTGCTGGCACCCCCAACCCCACCCTCTCTGTGAATTATGAAGCATCCTGAGTATCAGTGCCGACATCGAGACAGTTGGAGAAATTCTGCTGAAGATTATCCCCACACTGGAAGAGGTGAGGACTTGTTGAACTTGTTTTTCTTTCTCTCCATGGCAAGTCCTGTTGAACCCAGTGAAATAAACCATTTATTTGGAAGTGAAGACAATGGTGGATGTTAATGGTTATCACCAAGCTATGTGTTGTAAATCTTCATTGTTGAAGATATGCTTTATAGTTTTTTTTTTTTTTTTTGTGTGCCGTTTTGCAATTTAGATTTTTTTTTTTTTTTTTAACCTAATATTCACTTGCAAATAAGTGCTTTTAGATGGGTTAAACCAGACTGATTCAAAACCTGTCTGCTTGTGTCTGTATTTTGATGATGTATATAATACTGTTGGCATCTGCCTGTACCGGCAATCAATTTTTTCAATAAGAACTTTCAAATGAGATTAAAAACAATGAATATATTTTCTGTCACCGTATTGTAATATGTTGTTATTGTCATCTTCTACAGTAACGTACATTTTTGGTTGACGGTTTAGCTATGATAAGGAACACAAGTCTCTGGCAGGTTTGTTTTTTTCAGAGAACTAAAAAGATAAGTATTAACATGCTCTACGTTCTGCTCAGTACCAGCAGTACAATGGCATGGATTTTGACTGTGAACTGCGCCTGCTGATCCACCAGAGCCTGGCTGGCTCTATCATTGGAGTGAAGGGAGCCAAGATCAAGGAACTCAGAGAAGTATGTTAATAAAAGGGATGGGGATCAGTTTATTGCAACTTCATCAGTTAAAAGCAGTTTACCAGCTGTAATGTACAACATGGATTTTCACACAGCCTTCTGTCGCTGCCAGTTTTTCAGTTGTAACTCCATGAAATGGCTGGATTAAACCCAGCTGGAGAATATAATTTTTCTCAAATCTTTTGTAAGGTTTTGGTTTATTTGATTTTTAACGGTTCTTCTGGCTCAATCTTTTATGTGTGCCTTAAAGGTGTGGAAATACCCATAAAATGACATGCTTAGGTAATTTCTTTCTACAGTAGAATTGGCTGCTGTATGTTGTAGTCGCCTTCTCCTTTCCTGTGATTATCATGTGTGCTTGTCTGTCTTTTCAGAACACAAAGACCAGCATTAAGCTGTTTCAGGAGTGTTGTCCTCAGTCGACAGACCGAGTGGTGCTGGTTGGTGGTAAAACGGAGAGGGTGGTGGAGTGTATCAAGACTATGCTGGAGCTCATCGCTGAAGTAAGTATCTTTTACTGTGGTTGTGAGGCCTTTTTTGTGATTTGTCAAGTTTATACATTGAGGCAACAAAGCCATACATTTAATCCTTTTTCTGTGAAGATACCTTGATGGTTGGAAATCTAAAATCTGGGGTGGAAGTAGCTCAGTCCGTAGGGAGTTGGGTTGGGAACCAGAGGGTCGCTGGTACGGAGTCCCTGTACGGATTGTGGACTGGTAGCTGGAGAGATGCCAGTTCACCTCCTGGGCACTGCCAAGGTGCTCTTGAGCAAGGCACGGAACCCCCCTCAACTGCTCAGGGTGCCTGTTCAGCAGTCGCAGCCCCCTTACTCTGACATCTCTCCATTAGTGCATGTGTGTGTATTTCAGTTCTGTGTGTAATAACAGTATAAATTGTAATTTCCCCATAGGCGATCAATAAAGAGTATAAATTATGTCCTAGTGTAGGACACTTAAATGGAAAAACAAACATGTCATGCTCGATCCATCAGAACATTTAATGCCCTTTTCAGTGAGATTGAAATTTTTTTTTCCAGCACACCTGTTTTTGTAAACTGCATTTCTAATTCCCTTTAGCAAGTGAGTTGTTCCTCATGTCATCCTTGTTAGGCTCCCATAAAGGGCCGTGCACAGCCCTACGACCCTAACTTCTACGATGAAACGTATGAATACGGTGGTTTCACCGTGATGTTTGAAGAGAGGGGAGGCGGTCGCAGGCTTATGGGAGGGTTCCCCATGCGTGCGGGCAGGTCCAGTGGTGGAGACCGTGGGTTTGACCGAATGCCCTCTAGCAGAGGTGGACGGGGACCCATGCCTCCCGCCCGCCGGGAGTATGATGAGATGAGCCCCCGCCGAGGTCCTCCACCCCACCCGAGTAGGGTTGGCAGGGGGAGTGGCCGTGGACGCAACATGCCCATGGGACACCCACACAGAGGAGGGTAAGATATGAACACAAATTATCTACAATCTACTCTTTTTCTCTGTTGCTCTTTGGTTGCTTTTTCTTTTACTCGTGCATAAACATGAGTCCTGCCAAGGCATGGCCACTTAATTGAGTTTGTTGGTTGATGTCTAACTTATTTTCCTAAAACATGTCTAATTAAAAATGGCCATGTTTTCTGTGCCTAATACAGATACAATCTTGTACACATTTTTTGTTTTACTGGTCATTGTAGTGCCAAATGACTGCATGATCCAACTTATTAGTTTGAAGTTGAGTGTCCTTTTTTTTAACTCTTGTTTTTATTAGTTTAGAAATAGGCTTTAATCCAAGTTCCCTTTTCTAGAGCACTTGTTACATCCTGCATCTGCATATACAAAGATTAATCCCTCTTCAAGTGCTTATTTTTCATTCAGGTGCACTATGTTTACTGATTCACCAAACTTGCTTTACATTGTCTAATTCAGAGGATAAACAGTGTGGAGTATTTTGCATGTAATCCAGTGTTACACTATGCACCCCTCTGGAAACATTTGTATTCATGATTATCATTTCATTAATTTTATGTGCTCATCACTGTATGTCTGGGTGTGTTTGTGTCTTTTTCCCATCTCATCTTGCCCACAGAGAAGATCGTTACTATGACTCTTACCGTGGCTCAGATGACAGGTCAAAGTAAGTTTCTGTCCAAACTTATCTTAACAGAGATACTTTGATTTGTTTATATTCAGTCATTTTATTATGAATAATGCACTGACAACAATATAAGGTAGGTGCTCTTTAACGGTAATTTACTGAAGCAACGATTTCTAATTAATACCATTGGGTGGTGCTTCCTGTAGAATAGCATTTTACTCTTTGGTCTTTGTGAGAATTATGTAATTTACTAGTGCTGACAGACGTTAAGTATAATTTCCATTTACAAATGTGACAAATACTTGGCTATGATGGATTGAAATTAAGTTTTAAGAGGTATTCCTACACGTCCCATATTTTCCTACCTTACTACTTAAATGTTGCAGTTTGTTGTGTATGCCTGGTTACCCACTTCTGCTAATAACTTTTGAGGAAAAAAGCCTGTATAAATGCTGCCCTTCTGTCATCCCTAACTCTAAATACTAATTACTGCCTTAAAAACATCCATTGCTTTGTCTGTAGTGCCCTAGCCTGTACAAGTCCCTTAACCCTGGTCCTATTCACCCATTCACTTTTTTTGGAGTGCTTTGTAAGGAACTGCAGTAATGTTGTATGACCTCCTCTTTTCTGTGTTAATAACCTATCCAATCTGCTGTTCACTCCCAGTCTTGCCCAGGTTGAGAGAAAGTATTTTTGGTGGTGTTTGAGGGTCATGTGCTGATGTGAAGCTGATAAGAGTCACTTGAGTCCCCTGCAAAACAGCATGCTTTCCCAAGCTGGCTTGTAACAAGAAAAGACATATTTCTAATATGTACAATTGCACGTTAATGCAGCATTCTTTCAGACTTCTACACGTAAAATGGGAAAATCTGAACTCCCCAAACAAAAATATGTGAAATAAAATGTGACCAGGCATCGGTTTAGTGTCAGGTGTGTCTAATTCCTATTTTTTTTTTTTTTTTTTAAACTTGAAAAAGCAGCAGCCCTTGGCTCTGACCATCATCCCCACCACCTGTCACTTCTCTCACCATAACACTGTCAGAGCTGTTCCTGTTACTGTGTGGGAAGATGGCTGAGAGGAAATGTGTTTATACTGTAATCTTGCTCAGCGTGTGTGTGCAGTTTGACCCAGACCAGCATTTTCCTTTTGGAATGCTGTTTTCTTCTAAGTATTTTCTATTTCTCTCCCCCCCCAATCTCTCTCTCTCTTTTTCTCTCCTTTCTCTGCCCCACTCCCTCCCTCTATGGCATTCTTTCGTCACCAGTGACAGAAGAGGCAGACCGGATCGCTATAGCGATAACATGGTTAGTGACCTTTTGCTAAATGCATGCAGCTCTTGTTCTAGCATCTCATTGGGCGCCAGCGTCCTTAGGCTTGCACATTAGTTGGTCCTAGCTCCAGACAATATGCTGTGAGTGTCCATTGTGTTGTAATAATAGTAGTTTGTTGACGAAACAACTGTAGCTGGTCACTTGCGTGCAATATGAGCACACACTCATCTGAACTCTGGCCATACATCCAAATTAGTTTTTACCATAATCACCACACCTGCAGACACCCCATAATAATCAGCTATAATTGCCTTTTTACTGTGTACTTTTCATGGCCAGTCTGTTTTTCCTGCAAAGATAGGGAGAATGTTGGGGGTGGTGATGATGGGGGTGGCCATGGTTGGTTGCTAAGCAATAATGCTTTGTTGACAGACTGGAAGGTCTCTCTCTCTCTCCCTCTCTGAGAGCTGGCAGGATACTGCCTGCCGTTGCTCAGCAACAGCTTTTTGAATTGCCTGTTGCCCTGGTGACAGCAGCAGCTGAATAGCAGGTGAAAATGGGGACTGATAGAGATGCAAGGAGAGATGGGAAGGGGGGATGGAGGGAGGGAGAGGAGGAGGAGTCTGGCTTATTGATGAAAACTGGGTGGCTTTTAGTTGAGTCTACTCCATAGACGAAGCGGCTGCATCACCCATTTGTGCTTTCAATCCTTGGTCAGTTCATCTGGGATCTGTAGATGGATGAAAAGAATCAACTATACCGTATGTAACCTGTTTGTGTTTGTTTGTTTTTACAGAGTGGAGGAGGATATGGTAAGTACCAAGCTTTGTTTTTTTTCTGTCATATGAATTTGGTTTCAAGGCTGTTAATTTGTGTTAGAAAATCTGGCTAAAAGGACTTTGCAGCTCATATTAGGCGTTTGATTTGCAGCAATATTGTGCTTATTGAAACTCTAGTGGAATGACATTTTACTGAAACTATCTTTTTACATCAAATGTTGGCATGCAGAGCTAATTGTATATCATTCAGATCTATTTTTTCGTCAGATCTTCTGAAAATGTATGGCAAGTCACATGTTTTATTTTTGTTTACAAATGTCACAGAAATAACTTGTTTTAATGTTAACATTGAATCGGTGTTCTTTCTTGCTTTCTCTCTTGCTTAGACAACAGTTCTTCCTGGGATAGCTACCAGTCAGGTAAGTCTCTATACTTTTCTATTAGCCTGTACGATAAGAAGAATTTGCTGAGCCATGTGCAATCCTGGCAGCCAAGTATTGCTTTTTAGGGCTGAACTTGCTTTCAAGTTTCCATACTCTTCTTTTTCCATGCTTGTCTCCTTTGGTCTTGACCATCTTCCCCCGCCCTCTTACCATCAGGTGGACGTGGCTCCTACAATGACATGGGTGGCCCTGTCATCACCACACAAGTGACGATCCCTAAAGATGTGAGTAAATTACCACAACATAACATCCAAACTGGCACCCAAATAAAAGATCACCCTCCCTCACTCACTATACCTTCATGTCATAAATGGCATTCAGTCAGTCAAAAAACCCTACATTGCCATATGTGATCATGTCATCTGTGCTCTCATTGTCCTCGTGTAAATTACATTTAGCCATGTGTGTCATAGTCCGTTATTTGTGCAGCAACTGACTAGACCAGTATTCCAAGATAACTCATGTTGTCTCTCACACGTTGACTTTAGACAAAACAAGGTTCAGTGTTAACAAAATAATTTGAGATTTGTAGTATGATTCATCTTTTCACATTTCTACATGTATTTCAAACTACATCATACATAACATTTATTAAGCTCCACACATGTAATCCCAGTGTAGTGAATGAAACTGCTACCATGTGCCTGGAGCACAGCTAAGGATGCTGACCCAACAGTATAGGCTGCCCTAACTATGACTGACTGGGGAATTTGGTACACCCATTGCCTAAAATGTTTCTCTGCGTTTGTGTTTGCTCCCCACCCCTCTCGTTCTCTTCACTGTACCCCACCGACAGCTTGCTGGCTCTATCATTGGTAAGGGAGGCCAGCGGATTAAACAAATCCGCCATGAGTCAGGAGCCTCCATCAAGATCGATGAGCCACTTGAAGGTTCTGAGGACCGAATAATTACCATTACTGGCACCCAGGATCAGATCCAGAACGCCCAGTACCTTCTACAAAACAGGCAAGTTACTGTATTACACTTAAATTCTTGATTCAGCACTCCAGTTGTAGTTGAACCATTTATTCCATCAAATGTGCTTATCAAACTGACTTCTTAGAGTATAACCCTTTCAAAACCTCTGACATTGTCCTGGCCTCATAAAATTGTTAGTTGATGCAACACTGCTGTCTTGTAAACTCATGCAAACTAAAAAGACCTACAGATATTTAAAAGATGCTTTCTTACTTTACCTCTCTTTCAACCCACTGAACAACATGTATACAGTTCATAGATTTTGTTAAGGTTGTACATGCATTAGTGTTTTTTTTCTGGAATTGCAATGCTGTTAACCCACTTTCTGTTGGGTTATGTGTTTCTGCCTGCTGTCTCTTCTCCACTAACCCCCTTCCTTTCTTCCCCATGCAACCTGCAACTAGTTCAAACCTTCCTCTTGCATGAAATGGCTGTGAAGGAGTAGGCAAAGTCAATGGTACTTACTGCATTGTTTTAAAGGATCAATGTGATTGACATGTTTATTTGACTGTCACATTTGTTCATTAAATATGATTGGTAGAAGTTAAAAAAAAAGGTCTATTTGCCATCAAAGCCGTTTCACTGTGAAGCAGGGAGTGGATTGATTCTTCCCCTGGCTGCTGCTGTGTGGAAGACTAGTGATTTTGTTGTTTTTAGTTAGATCAACCGACAACAAATCACAGTCTGCCAAATAGCACGGGCTCCTTCTCTTCTGTCTCCCTTGGCAACCAGTAGGCACGTATAATGCACACTACTTACTTGTTGATGCTATCCTAGCTTAGCCCGAATGCTAATACAACTGTAGACCTGCCGCCGCTGTCTCTTGTGCAGTAAAGTGTTGCCATGGTAACTAACCCTGCCTCCCTCTTCTTCCCCTCCCTCTTCAGTGTGCTGCACCTGCTTGGACACAAGGACTAACCACACCCCTTTTTTCGTCCTCTTCCTCGCTGTCCCTCAGCCACTTTTTCCGTCTTCCTCTTTGCCTGTCTATCTTACTCACTGTCTCTCTTCCTGCTATGCCTCCTCATCCGTTTCCTCCCAAGACTTAATCCTCCCACAGTTTCATAGCTATATACACTGTCATTGACTTGTGAATTGCAATTTTCTTCTTGTGTATTTTATTTATTTTTCCACTCTTTTTATTTCAGTGTGAAGCAGTACTCTGGTCATTTGCTGTAGACCCAGGAGACTCAGATTGAAGCAGACTCAGATTGACCCCCCAACCTTTCTGCCCCTGTCTAACTAATCCCCTTCAGACTATAAATCTGGATAATGGGTGTCTTTTTTAATTTTATTTTTGTATTTTTTAATGAAATGTCCAACATTCCTGTGCATAAAAGAAAATGTAGATGTTCTGCATTTTTAATAGTGTAGTCTAAGTTTATCAGTTACACTTTGCTTTTTTTCCCCTAACACTCACATCTATCAAAATATTCAATCTCCTGACAGACAAAAATAAACATAACCTTTATTTTTGATGGTTTTGATTTTTATGGCTTGGATGTGTATCATTGTGTCTACAGTTTAAATCTTTCCTGGGTGTGTGCGCGCATGTCAGCGTGTGTGGGTTGGGTGTGTTTACTCTTGTTTATATCAGTCCCTTCACACACAGTTGTACCACATTACCACTCTGTGCAACATGCAGAATGTAAGATACATTTCTTCATATTGAACCTTTTGTTTTTTTTAGAGATGTGGGAACTCTTACCCTTCAGAATGGATTTGGGGATGTTTAAGTTGGGACTCTTGTAAACACCAGATACAGGACAGTCTGACTAATTTGTAAGAATATCTATAGTAGTTGTTGGATGAAGTAAATCTGGATAGTTTGAGTAACTCCTCACAAATGGAAACTTGTAGCTAGACATTTGTTTTGACATTTTATTAGAGATTTGACAAATGATATTGAACTTATCTATTTTGTCTCTGCAATTTCCTGTACTCTACACTTGTTTGCTTTCCATGCTGTAGACTTCACATTGTCAAATTGTAACATGAATAAAGATGGTGCCACTTTTTACTGAACCAATTTGCATTTTTAATGAGCATGCTTATTGAAATGTCTTTAGCAAAATCATTGCAGCTGGATACGTTTTCTGTGCACAGATGGTATTTAGGCAAAAAGCTTATGTAAATTATTTTAGGCGACAGTACGTCTGACATTTTATTAATGCTACGCCTATTAATTTTCTTTCTGTAGATTATTTTTCTAGATCTCAGAAAAGAATAAAAAAAACATCTGCATATAATTTCCAAATCCAAAAATTATCATATATATGACAAAGCAAGTCAGCAAATGTTTAAATTAAAGCTAGAACCTGGCGGTTTTACTTTAACAAGAAAAAATACTTAATTTATTATTAAAATTGTTGACCATACGTTCTCGGTTTGTCTTCTGCGGTCCACCAACCAATCTCTTGTTACATTGTGGAAACCTGACTTCATTTAACTGGTAGGTGTTAAACTTTCACTGTTACTGAATGGATTGTACTTCTAAAATTATGCCGTCGACGTGTGTGTCAATTAAGTGATTGTTATTGCATAACAAAAACGAGGCACTAGTTTAATATTGCTGTTCACTGTGTAAGTCCATGGTCACAGTTATACTGTAATAAATACAAGACTGAACTTATCTTTGTAATACGTAGCACCCAATACCAGTGCTCTTCATTTCAGAAAGCCAATTCAGTCTTTTATGTTATAGCTGCAGGTGATTAGATCCATGGTGAACCATGGGTTAGGTTTTATTAGTAAATTATACCATCAACAAAAACGTGGAGAAAAAGTGCGTTTTCCGGTTTCGTCTCTTGGCTTCTTATGATTGGTTTATCAGCCTGTGATGAGCTCACAACTAAGGTTCTGATTGGTCAACAGCTGGAAATCAGGTAGTAGAAACCACCAAGACGAGTTTGTCGTAAACCTTACAGATACTTTCCTTTCATTCACCGGTAAGCTATGTAAAACATGCCTTTATCGATATGATTACAAACGTAAATTGTCGCTAAGCAGGAAGTTGGTCTCGAAAAACAAAAATACTCGTTGTGAAAGCGTATTGTCCGTATTATTGAGAAAGTCGGTTACTTACGTGCACTTTGCTCTTCCAGTTTTCAGTGAAACGTAGTAGCATGTTCCTGGCTATATATTGACCCACTTACAATACAGCTCTTAACTTAAAAATAACTTTTTTTTTTTTTTATTTCAGTATGGAGAGTAAATCATGGGACTCACCACAGATAGAGCTGTGAAAATGAATTTCATTCAGGAAGCCACAATGTTTGTGCGTCACATTCATGGTCCCATTATCCTATTATCAGCCTGATAGGGAACACATTAACACACAGCTATTGGACACTTGAAGTAGATGGACAAGGCTAGGCAGCTTTTAGAGAGGTTGAAAAGAATATAATTTAGTTCTTTTAGTTTTAATAATGGGGTTGGTCAGAGATGGTTTGGGGGGGTTTTGAAAGCCAGCTCTGATTTTCTTTTTTTTTTTTTTTAAAAGGTCTTGCTTCGTTAGGCTTATATCTCTCCCATCTTGATGATGTATTTTCATTGTGAATTATTTGATAAAGCATGGAGATGATCTTTAAAATGGCATTTCCCAGAGATGTATGTAGGATATTGGCATTCACAGCTTCCCTCGTACCCACTCTTAAGAAGCTGCTCCTGAAGTCTGATTAGAACCAATACTTCTCAAGGTTTATTTGCAAACATGATAGTGTTTTGTGTGGTTAAAAGGTCGTTATTTTCATAATAATCTCCTTTGATTTATGTATTGACTGCTAGGGAATGTATTCATATTTATATGCCTTATGCTTGTGTGCCTACTTGTGTCCCGATAGGTGTGTTTTCACTCCCTACAGTAGTATAGTATCCATCCAGTATCCAGTATCCATCATGGAGCCACCTCTGTTTCCCCGTGAGTCTGGGCAGTTCATAGCACAGCGGAGTCAAGATGTGTTTGTGGAGGAGGAAGGAGTGCAGAAGGTGGCAGAGATGCTCTACAACCTCCGACACAGTGACGATCTGACCACCAGTGGCTGGAAGAAAGCAAATCCATTGGCTCCAGCACCCACCTCTGACCAGGGGAGTCTGTCAGAAGCCATCCAGAGAAATAGATTATTAGTATACATGAGAAGTACATACAAAAATGTGTTCAATGGCAACATCTACAGTCCCTGACAAAAGTCTTGTCGCTTATCTATTTTGTAGAAATACCTGCTATTAACCTGACTTTTAATTAATCAATTGGTATAAGAAATAGCTCATATGAAAAGCTAAAACCCTCCCAAATGATGTTTAATGCATTGAAATAAATTAGATTAACTGAAAAAAGATTCATCATTTAAACAAGACAGTAAGGTCAAATTTTGGCAAGACAAAAGTTTTGTCGCCTATACAGAAATTGAACAAATTTACTGCAAATACTAAAATATGTCAGCAAATTAAATAGTGGTGCTGTGAGATCCAAATTTAATATCTTGTATGACTTCCATGAGCTTGAAGGACTGCATCCATGCGGTTTGGCAAGGATTCATACAATGTATTGATGAAGTCATCAGGAATAGCTAGGAAAGCAGTCTTGCATGCCTCCCAGAGTTCATCAATATTCTTTGGTTTCATCTTCCATGCTTCCTCTTTCATCCTACCCCACATATGCTCAATGATGTTCATGTCTGGTGACGGGGCTGGCCAATCCTGGAGCATCTTCATCTTCTTCGCCTTGAGGAACTTTGAAGTGGAGATGGAAGTATGCGATGGAGCACCATCCTGCTGTAGAATTTGGCCTCTTTTACGGTTGGGAATATAAGAGGTAGCTAAGATTTCTTGGTATTTGAGACTATTGATGTTGCCTTCCACCCTGCAGATCTCCCGCACACCCCCATACTGGATGTAACCCCAGACCATGATTTTTCCGCCACCAAACTTCACTGTTTTCTGGGTGAATCTTGGATTCATGTGGGCTCCAGTAGGTCTTCTGCAATATTTGCGGCGACTGTGGTGTAATTCAACAGAAGATTCATCTGAAAAATCCACTTTCTTCACTTTTCCAGCGTCCATCCTTTTAGCAGGCTGTGGGCCTTGGCAAATGCCAAACGGTTTTTCAATTGTCTTTTGTTGAGTGCTGGATCTGGGTACTGATTCGACCATGGAGGCCATTTCAAGACAGAATCCGACAAACTGTTCTGGTTGACACAGGGACTTCAGGTGACCAGGTCTTGTGGAGCTCTGCTGCAGTGGAAAATGGGCTGGCCTTGGATTTTCGAGCCAACAAACGGTCCTCTCGAGCAGTTGCCTTGCGGGGTCTGCCTGACCTGGGCTTGTCAAAAACGTCTCCAGTGTCTTCAAATGTTTTTTTTATCCTCTGTACTTGACGCTGAGACACATTGAAGGTGTCTGCCACATCAGCAGTGGATCTGGTCTTCAGCCTCTTGATAATCCAAACTTTAGTCTCAGGGTGAATCTTGGGCATGTTTGCAGAGGTCTAGTTGCACTTGATGTGAAGGTCTAGTGTACTGGGGTTGTTTTTATATGATATATATATATCACCTGAGACCTAATTGATCCATTATCAGTCACAGGTGAAGCTCATATGACAAGGTGACAACACTTATGTCTTTGCAAAAATTGACTCAATGGGCTTTACCAAGCTGTGAATATTAGAATACTTTTTGACAGTTTCGTTTTGCACTGAAACATTATTACAAAAGCTGTCGGGATTAAAATGAGCCATTTCTTGTAAATAAATCTTGATTAGAAATATATTTCAGCGGCACTTCAGGTCAATTTGTACACAAACGACAAGACTTTTGTCAGGGACTGTATAATGGATTGCTAAGGTGACAGCCATAACTACAACAGAAAACTACCTTCTACTCCTCAAATAAAATTAAAATACAATTAGGTCTATATTAACAAGTCTGCCTGCCGTATATCATTTTGTAACTTTAAGGGAAAAATTGGACCTGGGCAAAGGCATTAATAAAAACTAAATAAAAATTGCATTCTTTTCACTGTTAGTCTCGTTCGCTGTTCCATGTCATTTAGAATCATCAGATGGAAAATCAAACAGTTTCAGAAACAATTAAAACTTCCTCGTAGCAACTTTAATGAAAACTGGCAACAAACGAATGCAAAGCACATATATTGAAAATAATGTAATCACAGCTTACAAGTGAATTACCTTCAGCCCCCTCTGAGCCCTCACAGCTACAGTACATCACATGGTGGAACACTGAGAAATGTATCTCCACTAAATGAAGGCTTCAAAGTGGAGAAACCTTTAGAAGTCTCAGGTTTCCAGCCTTTTTCTGCTCTTTTGATAATTTGGGGTTTTCAACATTGCAGACCTTAAACTGGGTGTTTGTGGTAGACACCATGAACTTCTCCTTTTGGCCAAATGAAGAAACTCAGCAGTGTGAGGTGACCTATAGAGGAACCACGCACACAGGCTACATGACCCTTTGTGCTGCCATCACCAGAGCCATGGAGGAAGGTGAGAGCACATAAAAAAAATGATGAATTTAGTTTTTTGCTGGATTAAATTGGTGTTATATCAACATATTTTTGGTTTAAAAGTAACACATTGTTTTAAAAGTACTTTGATTTGGCTTGCACACCACTGAGGTGAGGCATCATAGCTGTTACAAAATATTTCCAATATTTATCATACTTACACAGAAAATTAACCAGTTTACTAAGCCAGAGTACTAAACACAATCAAGCTGGGTCATAGAAATGTCAGAATTATGAAGAAAAGTTAAGGCCATGCTTTAACAGTTACGTGACATGTTACCCTTTTTATAGACTGATTTATCATTTTGTTAGCAGCTTCATTTCTGGAGAGAAATGTGTAAAATCAAGCCCCCTTTTTAGGTCTCTCTTGCTCCTCTTTTCTTTGTTCTTTTTGTAGTGCACTGCTATTAACAAGTATTGTGTATGTGCCCTTTACTTGAACTTGGACTGCTGGGAAATTGCTTGTAGCTCTGCATGTGCCTGTGCATCATTCATAATTAGCATGAATGACTCCGGATATGAATTTATTATGTCTCGTATGGAATAATGCTCTCAATGTGTGGTCGATGTGGCCTTTACAATTACCAGAGAGTCTCTCAGAAAAGCTCAGGTAGCTTTCCTCTAGAGTGAGAATCTCAAGGGTTGACAGTGTGTTATCAGAACAAATAATGTCTTTGGAGTCACTTAGCAGAATTGGCAGCTGTGGAGTTATATTCCTGTTGTTTTAACACGCCATAACTTTATAACATAATAGCTTAATTGTCCTCTTTCTCTCCAGTAGTTCCTGTCTTAAGATAAATCCACCTAGTTACTTCTACATTCCACAGGCAGTTAGGGTACGTAACTAAGTACATTTAGTTGAGTACACATTTGAGGTACATGTTATGCTACTTTTCACTACACCGCTACATTTCAGAGGGAAATATTGTACTTTTTACTACACTCCATTTACCTGTAGGTACTAGTCAATTTGCATAAAAAAACATGTGATAGGCTTGTATGATATGATGTAGAACTATAATCTACCTGGTACTATACATCCATATAAGTATCCACAATGTCCAATCCAAAATGTTGACAAACTCCAACATTAAAATGCTCTTACATATATTAGTTAATGATAACAACTGAGTAATAGAAAATATAATTATAATATTACACTATGAAAGGAGCCATTCTGCATAATAAGCACTTTTACTTTTAATATTTTAACTTCCGATCTTTTACTGAAGTGTAGTGTACACTTATCCCGTGGCTTTAACCACAACCTGCCAACACTGTGGATTTACAGCAGTACGATGAGATTTGTTTTGTGAATATTTAGTTAACATATTTTAATATTTAATATTTTTTTAATATTTTAATTTAGTTTAGGGTTACTGAAATGAGTCACATATTTCCATCAATTGTATCTTTATAGTGTATTCTGTTCCTTGAGTTAACATGGGGGCTATCTAACATTATACCCTGCCTGTAATTCAGTAACAGGTTGGCGGAGGGATATGATAAGATGCTGAAGCATGTGTTGTTGTGAGTCTTGAGTTCTACGCTGGAAGGAGTGTCATTAAAAAGTGGGGCCAAAATTACACAGTCAAATCTGTCTCCGTGCTCTTACTCCATCCACACCCCAAAAGTACTTGTATGTAATAATAACGAGTTAATGCTAACGAACACTAGCGTTACACTTCTGTTAAAACTGTTAACCATGCATTCAAAACAGAATGGATTTCAGTCTGGTGCATTTCAAACACTGCTGATTGCAATTTCAGCCAAAAACCCAAGCAGGTGTCTTGTTTTAGACCTTTAGTACATGTATTTATAGATGGTAGATAGCAGGTGCATGGCAAGAGAGGAAATCAAATGTGATGATGAAAACATGTGGCCTGATGCTGGAGAGAGGCAGGATTAGTCACACAATTCTTTGTTACTATTACGTACCTTTAGTTTGTAACTTTTTCCATTAATTATGTAAATTACTACAGATAATATATATATCGAAGCAAAATTCTGATTATCATACCTTCTTGTTTACTTTAAAAATGGGTATGTTATAAAAAAGAAATTTCATGTTATAGAATTTTACTTTTCTTTAAAGAAAATGTTGATTTGTGCAAAGTCACTCAAACTGTAAAGATGAAAAGTTTCTTATTTCTGTATTGGTGTTTGATTCTATTGTTTTTAGTCGCAGTGTGTTCTGAGTGACTGTGTGTTGTGTCGATGAGGATGTTCAAAGTGTTTCGCTGCACTGAGCCTGTTTTGAGATGTCCAAGTAAAGGATCTGAATACTTCTTCCACCACTGTCCACAGGTATACCCATCACTGATCCGAAGTACTTCTCTCAGATGAGTGTGGAGGAGTTGGGACACGTCCTTCGATCAGACAATGAAACACCCATGCCCATGCTTCAGGAGCGTCACCAGGTTTTAACTTATCATGTTAATGTCCCGTATCCGTGATACGATGGATGTAACAATCCTCAAAATCCGCAAGTTGCTTTAATGATTTTACATTTGTATCATGATTATACATTTGTGCCTCGTGTTTTTACTTTATGTTTAAAACTTCACAAAAGTGTAGTGTTTGAAACTTCTGAATGCAAAGTTGGTTTGAACCCCGAGAGACTCAGCACTTACGTAGCACCAAACAAAAGCAGCGCTATAGACTCTGAACAAAGAAGGTACACTGAATCGAAAACTAGCGTTTGATTACTTCCCTACATAGCACATTACCACTAGTATCTGAGATTATATTGTTTCTGTGTTTTTGTCTTTCTTTGTGATATTTACATATATATATATTTACAAGTGAAAATAATTCATGAAACTCTAACCGTTTTCCTTGACAGGTTACAATTTAATAGATTGTTTACCGTCTTTTCATATTAACTAAGAAAAACAGATTTTTTTGGGGGGTGGTTTAAGATGGGTTTTTTTGGGCATTTTCAGCCTTTATTTTTGACAGGACAGCTGAAGACATGGAAGGGGAGAGAGGGGGAATGACATGCAGCAGAGGGGCGCAGGTCGGAGTCAAACCTGCTGCGTCAAGGAGTAATATATACAGTATCTATATATAATGTAAATTATATATTTATATAGCGCTTTTCTAGTCTTAAGAACTACTTAAAGCGCTTCATTCACACACTGTGTCCAAGGCTGCCGTATAAGGTGCCACCTGCTTATCAGATAAACACACATTTATGGCGCTGCATCGGGGTCAACTCGGGGTTCAGTGTCTTGCCCAATGACACTTCGAAATGGGACTGCAGGGCCAGGGATTTAACCACCAACCTTCCAATTGGGAGTCAACCGCTCTACCACTGAGCCACAGCCGCTCTACCAACTGAGCTATCTGGGCGCCCAGAAACATTGATTTTAATGCTCATGTAATATTCTCTGTCAGTGTTACATTATTAGCTAAATGTTTTCCCATTATGAAAAGTGGAAAATTAAACTATTCAAATTGAAAACATCACATTCTGAATCTTTCTAATAAGGTGCTAACTGAAGGCGGCCGCGTGCTGCTGGAACACGGCGGAAGCTTCCGGAGTTTTATCAGCCGAGCTGGGAATGACGCCCGGAAGATGGTGGAACTCGTCGTGGAGAAGATCCCTTCCTACAGGGATGAAGCTACATATGAGGTTAGAGAGGATTAAGTTGTGGTATATTTCATGTTTGGGAAATTGTGAATAAAAGTTCATGAATGCCAGAATTCTTTTTTCCACAAAGCATCCTTGCATTTTTTATATTTTTTATTGCTCGCTATCTCTATCTAACAGATAGAACATGACAATAATTAACTACATCTCAGATACAAAAAGTATCATAATTTCTGGTTGGATAGGTGTCTGTTTAACATCTAATTGTAACTTCCACATTTGGAAAAAAATACCTATGAGGCATTTTATCTTTTTCATTTTACGGAGTCAATGTGCATGCACAATGAGTGTAATAGAAAAATGTATGCATTCGGAGAACTTAAGATGAATTGTGACGTGAGAGTTCCATCTCCTGGCCAAAGACAGTGTGACAATAATGCTCTGTTCATATTTATGCAGTGGGTGAAGGAGCAAATTATACTTTTTGTACATACACTGTTGCCATGATACGGTCTTTGTGTAAGAATATCTCTCTGTTACCAAATAGAAATGGATCAAACAGCACATATGGTATGAGCAGAGTGTGGAGCTGCCCCACTGTTTGTTTTAGGGCAAGAGGATCTCATTCTACAAGCGAGCGCAGATCCTGGTGGCAGATTTTTGGGGAGTCATGGAGGCCAGAGGAGAGGGGGACATCATTGACATGGACTGGCTCACCATGTTTGCAGACTACAGGGTCCCCCAGGCTCTCGTCTACCTCGGCGCACTACGATACTCTGACGCACTGATGCAGGCGCTGAACAACGGTGAGTCAGGAGTATATGTGTGCATGTGTTTCTTTGGTCATAAAGGTATTATAATTTAGAAGCAGTAAGGTATAATCTCTCTCTGCGTATTATGTGATTGTCTTTCTCTCAGGTGAGCTACTGAGTTCAGGGGACAGGAGAGAGGTCGAGATCCGAGGTTGTTCGATTTGGTCTGTGGAGCTGATCAAAGACCGCCTTTGCAAGCTGGTGCAGGAGAGAGACGGACAGACCTGCACCGTCAACTCGGCAGTCATCGACTTCTACCTGTGGCCTTATGCCAAGCAGCACCACAAAGAGATGGCCCACATTCCCATACACCACACACGCTGTATTTACTACTGACGAGCTGGCTGGAAGCATTACATACAGTAGGCTGCACTTCTCAGTGTGCAGCCTTGGCATCGGTGCCTTTCCCTGGGAGAAAGCCAATCATGTCTCTGTGCCAGATATATGTACAAATGAGCTTCTCTGTAGCTGTAATGAAAACAGGTGTCAAG
This sequence comes from Percina caprodes, assembly GCA_013375575.1. NCBI lineage: Eukaryota > Metazoa > Chordata > Actinopteri > Perciformes > Percidae > Percina > Percina caprodes. Next base: position 1,876,273 of record JABXJD010000006.1, read on the forward strand.
CTTGTTGGTCCATGTGGGTAGCAGCACTGTTGTCCATTCGCAGTCAATTAAATATGTTTACTGTTGTTGACATGGAACATTTTCTAACAAACATCTCACTGTAATGAAGAGCAGGTGATCATATGCTGTATGTGAGCATACAAGGATTGAATGATGTGGACATACACATTAACAACAATGAAAATAAAATATTTTGATTAGATATTGTTAAGTTTGTTCTTTTAGATGAATGTTTTCCTAAAGCAGGACACATTTCTGCAAGGAAATTCCTAAAGGAAGGTATTTTTAATGTTTCAAAAGATTTATAATGTGGATAAATGCAATGTTGATAAATAAGAAAAACTATTTGTGTGAGAAGCCCGTAGCATGGATGGCTACTTTATAAAAAATTGTATATATTTATATATATATATATATATATATATGTATATATATATATATGTATATATATATATATATATATATATATATATATATATATATATATATATATATATATATATATACCAGAAATACTACAGAAACTTTTCCTCGGGGGAGATTAACTTGGATACTGGAACAAGAATAAGATATGGTTAACTGGTAATGAATATTATATGATAATGTAAGAGAGGTATCTTACAAAAAGTTGTTGGAAAGATTTAAACTGGATTATATTTGTAAAATAGAAAAAGGAACATATGGGAGCCTCAAAATGTTCAATATCAAATAAGTCATTAAAATATATATATAATCAATAAATAAAGTAAAATATATAAAAGAATCAAATCAATCAATTATTACAACTTCGACCATTAATAAGAAACGTTATTTCATCATTATTTTTGGGTTCATTTTTACTTTTTTTGGTTATGATCAGTTTGTTTCTACATGTTGATGTAGGCTACGAATATACCATAGACCATTACAGTCTATGGTATATACATAATATCAGAGGGTGGCGCTGTTGCCTTCACGTACCATTCGGTCCTCCCTCTATGAAGACTCTTGAACGCCTCACCTGCTTTCCTCGACTGCTGCTGCTCAGTAGCGGCGGTTTCCCGGGCAACCGAGGAGCGACAACAAACCGGAGATGGGTCCAAGTTCACTATACGCCGAATAAGGACGAAGACGACAGTTAAACATAAAGTAAATATTACACGGTTTGTTTTAGTAAAATGTAGATCATTGGCTCATGTTTATTTTGTACCTAACACATTTAGGAGCTCAAATTAGAAAGTGTCAACACCACTCAGCTGTGAGACGCTGGGATGAAGGTGAAACTCTATTAACGTTAACGTTAAGTCAGTTAACGATAGTTATTATCAGTAACGTTAGCTACACTTCACCATGAGCGAGGTATGTGTCCGGGTGGCGGTCCGTATCCGCCCCCTGCTTCCCATAGAAGTCCTCCACAACCACCAGGTGTGCGTGCGGGTGGTGCCGGGCTCCGCACAGGTGATGCTCGGCTCAGACCGACTCTTCTCATTCGACCACGCGTTTGTACCGACAGCCAGCCAGGATGAGGTGTACGAGTCCTGCGTCCAGCCCCTGGTGGAGTCCTTGGTCGACGGCTACAACGCCACCATCTTCTGTTATGGACAAACAGGGTCAGGAAAGACACACACACTCGGAGGGGGGCACCTGGGTAAGTTGTACAAAGCAGAGGTGGTAATTTTCATTAAATTAGTTTAGAAAGATCCAGAGTCTTTGCTTAGGGTACAGAGATGGACTGCTTAGTTAGACTGTTTGAGGGAGCTGCTGACTTGGAAATATTTTCCTTGGGGTTCAGGAGCTTGTTTATTGTGATGTGGAAATATAAAAGCTAGTCTGATGAGAATAAATGGCAGTTTTTCATGTATTGTGTTAAAGCCAAAGTGGGCATCTGAAGGCCAAAGCACGCTTTCCTGAGCAGTAACTTGCAGTTGCCGCATGAGACTCTCTTACAGATGTACCAGCTAGGGAACAAAACACTAAAGGTAACTTCTCATGTTTCACTCTCTGGTCTTTGCAACATGTACTTTATGTGTTAATTCCTTTCAAAACCTCTCTCAGATGAAGAGGGAGGAATTATTGACCGGGTGGCCCGGGATGTGTTTTTGATGCTGGGGGAGAAGAGGAAGAATAGTGATGGTGCAGAAGCCACAGTGCGGGTCTCGTATATGGAGCTGTACAGGGAGGAGCTACGAGACCTGCTCGAGCTGCACACCATTCACAAAGAGCTTCACATCAGAGAGGATGAGAGGGGAAACACAGGTAGGCTAATTAAAAAGTATTTATAAAAGTTTTATAGCCCGGTGGCAAGTATCTCTTTTGTCGAGGTCCTGGCTCGGACTAGTCACAGACTGATGGTAGCATTAATGTAGAGCCCAATAGTTTCCATGATAATAACAGAATCATGGACAGAATTGCAAAATAGGCTTGCACGATTAATCGTTATAAAATTTCAATCTTGATTCACCCTGTTCACGATTTAATTTTTAAATAATTTCGATTTATGTATTTATTTTAATTACTTTGATTCTTATTTCATTTTACGAGCCGACTGTATCACAAACGCTACTACTTTTTTCTGTGAGTTTTAAATAGGTTTTAAAGTGCTCCCAAACACTGCAATGATCTCCCTTCTCTTCATTGAAGCCTCTATGTTTACAGACTTGTTGTGATGCGCAATGTGTTATAGGTGCCAAAAGAAATCATGATATCAATTCTAAGCTAAAAAATCGTGATTCATATTTTTCCCCTAATTGTGCAGGCTGGGGCAAAACCTGCAAAAGCGTTTTGGTAATAAAGAAAACAATTGTGTGGTTTTGTTTGTGTTTTCAGTGGTGATGGGAGCCAAAGAGATGGTCGTCACCTCAGCAGAGGAGCTACTAAGTGTTCTAGAGACCGGCAATGCCCTGCGCCACACCGGAACCACAGGGATGAACGAGCACTCCAGTCGCTCTCACGCCATTTTCACCCTTCAGCTTATCCAGTGTTGCCATAACAACAGCTCCTCCTTAAAATCTGTCCGCTCTTCCAAACTCTGCCTGGTTGACCTAGCAGGCTCAGAGCGAGCTGGAAAAACTGGAAACACTGGAACACGACTCAAAGAGTCTGTTCTAATCAACACAGGCCTGCTTGCACTGGGCAACGTCATCCGTGCCCTCTCTGACCCTGCTCGAAATCGACGTGGTAACAACTGCAACAGTGCACACATACCGTACCGTGATGCCAAGATCACCCGTCTTCTCCGTGATTCATTGGGAGGCACCGCCCATACGCTGATGGTGGCATGTGTAAGCCCCTCTCACCACAGTGTAGCTGAGACTCTGAGTGTCCTGCAGTTTGCATCAAAGGCTCGTCACATTCGTAATCGTCCTGGAGCTATATCTACTCAAACAGAGGTTAAATCATGTCCTACAACCTGGGACCCTGGTGAGGCTCGACTGGGCGAGCTTGAGTATGAAGTACAGACCCTGAGAGAGCTACTGAAAGAGAAGGAGAGAGAGATGGAAAAGGTGAGGACAGTAGGAAGAGCTGGAGAGGGGGACGACTTCAAACAGCCCAGTCAGATGAGGATGTCTGATCCACATAAGAAGGTGATAGAAGAGGAACCGTCACAGTACTGCCTCCTGGCACAGGAAGCTGCTGCCCTGCTTGCTGATATCTCTAGCCCCACTCCAAGTCATTCTTTCAGGCAGCGGCTGCAGGATTGGCAGGAGAGACTGACGGCTGTCAATCACTTACATCAAGCTTACGAGAAGGATTGTTCAGAGGAGAGTGGAGATCAACCCCACCATTTCACCATATTAAAGCTTAGAGAAGAACTCAACAGATGCAAGGTAAATATAACAAGAAAAAAATATATCATTAAAGGTCACATAACATAATAAAGGCTACATTCCATTAAGGTGTGCCAGTGCAGTCAGGGCCCTTGCACTGTGCATGCTGGCACACCTAAATGGAATGGAGCTACAGCTGCATTTTCCTTTGATTATGTCTTATTAAATGAAAGTGTCCACTGTGATGTCCTTGATTGCCTAAGTGGAGTTCATGCTATCAAAAGCCTTAGTTACATGGACAAAAAAGCTTTTTGAAAATGAAAAGAGGGTTTCTGAACTTATAAGAAATCAACATGTAAAGAAAAAAAAAGAAAACTCTCTCTGTCTCTCAGGAAGCTCTCACCATAGAGGAACAACTGTTGGAGCAGAAAAATGCAGAGCTGCGACAGATCCAAAAAGAAGTAGAGAAACTTCTTCAAGAAAGAAAAACCCACCTTCAGGACTTGGAGGAAGAAAAGGAACGTACTTGTATACAGGTAAGGAGAAGAGGAGTCCTGAGTGAAGCTCTATAATACAATAGTATTCAGTATTGTATGTTGCACATTTGTGTGTGAATGTTTTCAGACGGAACAACTTGTGGACCAGCAGATCATCATCAATCGTCTTCGCAGCGACCTTGTGACATTTAGGGGTGCAACCTCAGCGGCAACCGTGGAAACAGAGACTCCTGGGGACTCAGGCAAGAGACCACACAGTGTCCCTCTGATCAGACATAGCTGTGGACACGGACCTCCCAGGAGGGTTGGTAGCTTTGTGTGTGTGTGTGTGTGTGTGTGTGTGTGTGTGTGTGTGTGTGTGTACCGGTTGCACCTGACCTTTGATTGTAGTAAGAGACTGTACATTTATATATTTATGGCTGTGCATGTAATTGTTCAAATGCATGTCTGTTGTTAGATTCACTCTAGTCCCCCGGCCTATTCCCTGGAGAGGGTGATGGCAGCTTTTAAAATGCGGGGTCATCTCCTGCTGGCTGAGATTGAGCAGAAGGAAAAGGTGTACTGTCCATTCATAAAACAACAGGCAGAGAGCAAAGACGGGGATCAAGAGAACGAGGAGGAGGATGATATCTTTGTGGGCAGAATGGGATTTAGGTGAGAGTCTGTATAATACAAGCCTAATTGTTCTTCCTTTGTCAGGCCACCAGTGATTCACTACATCATATACAATTTTCAGCGTGGTAACATCTATTCCTCCCACTTTGTAGAGCAGTGACCTCCATGCTCCCACGTAGGAAGAAAGGCACAGTAGTAGGCTTTTTTCGTCAGTCCGGTGACACACTAAAATTCTGGTGTCAAGGATGACTGCATTTTTTTCTGTCAGTCACATACCTGTTCAGACAAGGTTAACAAAGCACTTGTCACTTTAGTTAGTGCACCTCTCACAAATCACACAAACATCTTATGCATTTTTTTTACATATTTCAACTAGAAGAAACATTTAAATAAAAGCAAAAATGCTGTTTTAATAATAATAATAATAATTATAATGATTTAAGGTTCCATCTTAAGCCTCCAACTTTAGTCCTGCATTTAAGTGCAATGCATTACACATGGTATATACAATGTAGTTAATTAAGTAAAATGTGTGCAGTGAGCACCAATCTGTTGCAAAATACTGTTTCTGTATAACCATGCCAGTCTGTGGCCTTGTGCAGATCAAACTAGTCAAAAACATGGTCTTAGAGTTTCTCACAGCCTCCCAATTTATGCAAAGCAAATTCTTGGGCATAAAGGAGATGTGACATCTCTGGGGGGCGCAATGTGAAGATGTAGCAGGGAGCACACAGCTTTGAAAGAAGATGAAAGGAGCCAGGCTCTAACATACATTGTTAATCTATAACAGTTTTCCACTTCTAATACAACTCTGTTTCCAAGTAATGCTGGTGTGCTGTGCGCCACAGAAATACAAAAAGTGCTTGACCTAAATTTCACATGTCAATATCATCTGTTTTTTCTCACAACAGTGAGTTAATCTGAAATGATCAAATATTGTGACGTTATTCCAGGCGTTCTTTAAACCGAACATGGACCAGCCGGCAGAAGAAATTAACTCTGAAAGAGAAGAACTCTGGACTAGACCAATCGTCTAATGGAGATCCAGTAGTACAGCAGCCTCAGCAAGTCACAGGTAGAATTCACATGTATTTTACTTTATTCTACAGTCTTTTGTTTCTTTGTCTTTTCACATCTTCTGTGACATTCAAAGAAATTATTTTATATCAAAGAAGTTTTTTTTCCTTTTCATATAGTCAGTTGCTATTTTTTCTCAGGGACTAAAGAAAACCACGCCAAGCATATGAGGAAGGCGAGACTAAGAGCCTGCGTTACTCAGAGAAGGATCCAAGAACTGTCAGTCAACATGAGCATGAAAGAGGAGCTCATCAAAAAGCTTGACAAAACTGGTGTGTTTAAATAAATACATACTGTGTATTCCTATTGTGAGCTGGTTCTGATGTACTCCAGAATCTGAAACGCAAGTGTCAATCTGGGCACTGTTACAACAAAGTGCTGCTAGTATTGGTTTGGTTCTGTTTCACTTGTCACAACTCCTTCATCTCGGATCAAGTTACTTAGACTACTATATGCAACCTCACTACCCCTCAGCTAGGTTCTCAGGATTAATTAAAGATCCCATGACATGGTGCTCTTTGGATGCTTTTATACAGCCCTAAAATTATTTCAGCCTTGGTGCAGAATTACAGCCACTAGATCCAGTCCCACAATGAGTATTCCGTGGTATGTGCCATTTCTGAGTCTGTAGCTTTTGAGGAGAAGAGAGGGGGGCAAGGTGGAGATTGGGGGTGGGGCCTTGACCAACTGCCACTTTGTTCGTTTGAAAGCCATGATGTCTCTCTCTCAGGATGGGTCAAATTCTTTGGGCGGGCAAACCAGAGAAATGGGAGGTAACCTTGCCCCGTATGACCTCATAAGGAGCAAGATTCCAGATAGGCCCATCTGAGCTTTCATTTTCTCAAAAGCAGAGCAGGATACCCAGGGCTCGGTTTATACCTATCTCCATTTCTAGCCACTGGGGGACCATAGGCAAGCTTGGGGAACTCATATTAATGTTAAAAAACCTCATAAAGTGAAATTTTCATGCCATGGGATTAAGGATTCATGGAAGGCAGTAGCGTATTTAGGATGAGTGAGATTAATTACCTTTTACCAGCGTCTCTAATCACTCGGTATGGAATGGCAATAACCAAGAAATTGCAAGCGGCAGTATTCTCATAACACAAGCAATCATGCAAATCAGTAATACCATCATCTGTGTATCAATATGTGTTACATACAAGGTCTCTTTCAGCCTAGGTTTAGGTCAGTAACTGACAAAGAGCACAGAGGACAGAAGACAGCATATTTCTAAAATGATGTCCTCAGAGACAGTTGGTGAACCATTAGAAGGATCAAAAATCTATGATTTGCAGGTTTGGAAATAATGCTGTTGTGGCTAGAGGCCCTCTGAACCAAAGTCTATGTAAAGGAGCAAAAAGAGAGAAAATAAAGATTTTAATTCTCTTCAAAACCTGTTTGGATTAGAATCCTGTGCTGTTTACCATGGGCGGGCTAATTCTGATTTACCTTGGATCAACTGGACCTTTGTACACCAGTGAATCATAACAGTAGCTTCTAATTTCAACCGATATTTGCATCTCTAATTATGTGTATTTGTCTGACAGACAAAGAGACCCAAGCAGTGGAAAGACATGGCAGGCACAGTGGTGATGGCAAAACAGTTGATGTGTTGGCAAGACTTTCCATGCAGAGCCAGCAGTTCCGTGCAGAGGTGTACCGCAGCCTGCAGCACATGAGACTGCAGAGAGCGCAGCTTCAGAGCAGCCTCAGACTGCAGGGAGAGACCAACAACAACAAAGAGGTTGACCAAAATGGGGTTAGTTTTACATATTGATTAACCAAGTAACATCAAACCTGTTGTCTAGATAGTGAAATATGGAAAGGCATGAACATATTCAGTTGATGAAGAAATATAAACATTTTCACAAGAAGAAAAAGTTTAACAGTTGTACGTATGATCATTCCCCACGGCCAGTTAAGCTAAGTGTATATCCACACTGTAAAAAGATTTTAAAAAAATAACTTTTTTGATGGCTCTATGTGCTACTTTTTGTCAGCTATCTTTAAAACCTACCTTTTTTGTTTTAAATGAATTAAAGTTGGTTCAACTTGGGTTTAAATTGTAAGACCAGTTTGACTAAACTATTACTAACCCTGATCTAGGTCCTAGTTGAGTTGAGTTGGGAAATGCAAAACTGAGTCAGCATGGGTAAATAATGAATGCCTCCTTTGAGTAAACATGATCTGTGTTTTTGTTTATAGGAGCAAAGGGCAGCAGATTTGACTGTGTGCAAAATCAAAGAAAAGGTAAACATTGTTATTGAATACAGAAGCAGGAAAGGTTTGTTTTGCCTTTTCTCCTTTCAAAATAGCCATTTGAAAGGCTTTTTCTTTTGTATTTTCTTTCTTTTCAAGTTACTATTTCTACCTCTTTGTTGTTGTCATTGTCTTCTTATCCTAATTTTGCTGTTATCTCCTTCCTCCTCTACCCTTTCCCCCTCTCCCACTCCTTTTTCCTCTCCTCATACTCCTCGCTCCTCCTTGGCCTCACCGTAGCTGCATGGCTGTAATTGGCTGGAGGAGAAGGAGGAGGAGGTGTTGCGGAAAAGAGCAGAGCTGCAGGAGCTGGAGGACGAGCTGCGGAGGAGAGAGGAGGTGCTTCTGCGCAGAGAGGCCTGTCTGAAACAGAAGAACAAACTGGAGATCAAGATGCTACAGTCCAGCCAGGTCAGCCTGAATATGTGCTGGTGCTTCTGTGTGATATTATGTTAAGTTTTTACTAGATTTAGCAAATATTGTGACATGTCTGTTTAGCAATGACACTTATGGATTATAGTATTATTAATTCAATGAATTTTCAGGCTCTGAGTCAGGACCTGCTGCGTGTGTCGGTGCGGTTGGAGACTCTGGAGGAGCAGCTGCAGAGCAGCAGCCATGTGAGGCAGACCGGAGGAGTCACCATAGAGGAACTGGAGAAAGAGAGAGACATGCTGAAAAAGAGGAGAGACACTCTGGACAGCCAGCTGAAGGACAACAGACTGCTCACTGTGGAGGTCAGAAAAACCAGAACATTGTATGTGTGTACGAAATACATGATGTATGTATTGTACAGGACGTTAAGTCGTGTTGTTTATTGTTCATCGGTGTGCATCTTTTTAATTTTGCGCACTTTGATTTGTGTGTGTCTTGATGTAGGAGGAGCATTCCCTGCTTCAGCTGGAGGAAGCTATTGAAGCTCTGGACGCAGCCCTGGAGTTTAAAAACCACTCAATCCATGACAAACAGAGGAAGTTGCTAATTGCAGACTACACTTTGCATCAGTCGCAAAGCCCTGAACCCGCCCAACTCTGTGATGTCACCAGGAAGCTGAAGAGGCTCTCACCACCGGAGGCCTCTGAGCTGCTCATCAAATATTTCAACAAGGTAAAATAAAAGGCTTGCTCACATATGGATACATGCAACATTCAGCTCTGCATACAAAGTCCTACATGATCTCCATTCAAGTTTCTGTACCAGAATGTTCTTCACTTCCTTTCCACTGATTCCTATGTTGTAATATTTGCAAGTAAATTCCATGTGTACACTGAAACTGAACACTGACTTCTTCTCTTTCTGTTTAAGCTGGAGATTTGTGTTTCTCCTTTTCTCTTCCTCTGTTATTTACCCTCGCTTGTGTCTCGCCAGGTGTTGAGCTTCTGTGAGTCAGAAATGCAGCTGTACTATTTCTGTAATGCTAATTAAATTATACATCCTCCTTCACACTGCTTCTCTAATGCTCCCTACTGTGCCCTTCATCTTACCAGCTGATACATCTTAATTGCATCACCTGTTTTAACTTCTCTCCAAAATGTGGGTTTGCACCATGATGAACTCCCTCCCATCTGTTTTGCTCTGTCCTTTATTTTTCTTTGCCGCTGTGATAGTAAACAAATGTGTTGTTATAATGTGTGTAATGATAAGGGTTTCTCTGCACTGTTCTCTGGCTCCCTCCCACCTTTATAAACCTCTCCAGGTTGTTTGTCTTCGAGAGATGGAGCGTCATTTGCGCTTGCGTTGTGAAGAGCTGGAGCTTCATGCTGGCGAGCAAGAGGTGGTGCTGAGGGAGATGGAGGTGGCCATGCAACGCATGGCCCTGGATACAGACCGCAGGCTGACCCAGCAGCACCAGGATCACCAGAACAACATCCAGCTACTGCTGCAGAAACTTAAAGGTGAGGAAAGTAGGACAGCCTGGACGAAGCCATTTAAACGTGAAACCTTTTGTCCTATCCCTCTCCATAATATTTGTACACAAATTAAATACTTTTGTATCCCTGTGTGCTTGTGTGTGTGTGTGTGTGTGTGTGTGTGTGTGTGTGTGTGTGTGTGTGTGTGTGTGTGTGTGTGTGTGTGTGTGTGTGTGTGTGTGTGTGTGTGTGTGTGTTTAGAGGGTGGCTCAGGAGAGGCACAGCAGGCTATCGAACACAGACTGGAGCATCTGGAGAAAGAGCTTTTTTTCTACAAAAGCTCCAGCCGGCAGCTTAAAAAGAAACTCAAAGAGCTTGTCAGTGACGCACTACACCCCCTCAATCAGCCCTCACTAACACAAGAGCACATAAAAAAACACGATGTGCAGATACATGCAAGTGCAAACGAGCCCCAGATGCACACTGAAGAAGTACAGACACGTAACACAACAACATACAAAAAGATGCAAGATGAGCAAACAGACAAAAAGACATTAAAGAGACATGCACACCAAACCCCCTGTCCCTCCTCATCTTCTGACCTCCAAGCACGCAAATTGACAAAAATGCCTGAATACAACCAGACACACACACAGTCCCACGGGAGGAGTGAAAGTGGGGCCGGTCACCCGGGAAAGTTTAGATAGGACAACAGTCCGTCTGTGTCGCAGAGAGCTGAGACAAATCTCTCCAGCTGAATTGCAGGTCTGTAGTTCTGCCACAAGAAGGCAACAGTTTGTTGTGGATACCAGCACAGAGTCAATACTCGAGGACTCTATAGAAGTTCCCAGAAACACTGACAGATGATGTTATCATATGAGTCACTTGGCAGCAGCAGCGTGTACATCTGATTCCAGTTGGGTGCTAGTAAACAAAGGAAAATGTGTGTTATGAATAACCAATGACAAAATTTCATTGAATAGCAATGAAACTTCCCCTCATCTTAAGTATCTTGTGAAAATGGTCATGTATTTGTTGGAAGATTTAAGGATCTTGCAGGGCTTTGAAGTCAGTGAGAAGCACCTAGCCTGGATGCCAGCCGAACGTAGCCCCACCCACAACATTCTAGGTTGGGAAGTACATATTCTGACTAGAATCTGAGTATGATGACTTAACTTACAATTACAATCAACATACTGGTGTATATTTATAAATTATGTATGCATGTCCATATTCACAATATACTAAAGAAAGAGAAGAAAGTGTGTTACGTTGAACAAGTTTTGTTCTCAGTTTTTCTTTATAAATTGTCCTTTGTTAAACATGCCCATACCGCTGTTGATGTAATGTCACAAAATAGTATGTAAAATGAGAACTGCAGAGTTTATGACTGTAGGACAAGAATGTGACTGAAATGTGGTAAATTTGAGTGCCAGAGAGAACCAGTTCAGTCTATTGCCATTGCATTGTCCTCCGTCCTATTTATCCATCTTTCTTGGTGGTCACAGATTTTTCCAGATTCAGGCTATGCTGAATGTTCAATAAGAGAAGAAAGGCCAGTGTTGTCATGACAACAGAATGCCCTTGATAAATGTCACATATAGATATAGAGACATTGACATGGCGGTGTTTTAAGTGAAACATTCCCTTTCATGAATTCATATTTTTGTCTCAGCTCTTGCCATACCCAAATACAACACTGCACATTCCATTTTTCTATTGGAGCTTAAGTTTCAAGCTCTTCTTTTAGATAAGACATGAAACAAGTTTTTAAAACGTATGTACATTGTGTGACAATGGTTTTTTTCATGCAAAAAGCAGCACATTTTAATAGGATCTCTGTTGTCATAACATAGTAGCTCACATTATGTTTCTCACTAACTGCATCCACTAAATTGATTTAGTGCAACACTATTAGTTTAAAAGATACAATAAGTTAAAGAAAACATGTTCATCAACCTGTTGTAAAATGTAATCAAATAGTGCCTGTCTCGTAAAGAAATATGCTTTGACCTACACCTTTAGTTATCAGCAGTGGCACTTAATATGGCCACTGGTTACAATATGTGTTTTGCACTACAGCAGTAATATAAAGCTTTATGATACTTTTTATGCATTTTATTTTTTGATACATACTTGTTTCTTTCCGTGTTTACTATGTAGTTAGTTATATGTGTATTGCTGTGTAAATTGTTTTATATGGATGACTCTCAGTCTAATGTATTAAACTTACTTAATAAGCATATCTTATATCATTTTGCTTTTGTTGTGTGGGCTCATTCCACCCCCTCACTACTGGACAGATTAACCCATGGAGCCAAAACAGTTCATCCTGTCTATATTTCATGCTGTAAATTAAAGCGAAAGGGCTATCAGCGACCGATTTTATCCTTTTTGGCACCACCGGGCTGCTGTACTCACGCAATTGCTGGTAGCAAACCAACAGTAACCGACAGCACCTTCACGAACAGGTGAAAGTATTCTTTAGAAACTTTTCCTGTTAGTATTGTCTCTTCAAAACAACTTCGTACGTATATTTAGAACTAAAGATTAACGTGAGGTCATTAATGTGTTTTTGACTGTCATGCATAGCTACTTTTGCACTTGTTTAGAAGCTAACGAAACCGGCTACAGTTAGCTAGGTTAACTTGCTGCTATGTAACGTTAATGCTAGCAGCCAGACTGCTAGCAACGGTGCGGTTCTAATCACATTGCATTCATCATCACGGCTGTTATGATTAAACCCTGCAAGCTGTTGATTTAAATATAACGGTCAGCAGATATATAGTAATTGTATTTGAAAGTGGGTTGCGACTAGCTAAACGCTAACAAGTTATCCTAACTAGCTATATTTTGTTGTCTCCTTTTGTCATCAGTTAACGTTAGTTTTCCTTTTCGAAATGGCATCGTCTGCAATGATCACCGTCCCCACCACCGCCTCCCGTTTCGCCTTGCTCCAGATAGACTCGGATTCGGACTCCGACGCCTCCGATGCGGGAAAGACCACCACCAAAACCGGATCGAAGCCCCGACAAGGGAAGGCAGGCGCAGCCGGGGGGAAAGCGGCTCAGTGCAACGACAAGAAGAAAGACAAGAAAAAGAAGAAGAAGGAACAGCAGCAGACTGAGGCAAATGAGGTGATTAGCAGGAGTATCTCACGACCCTCTGCTTCATACACATCTGTGTTATAATTAGGTTGTTAGAGTGCATACGTCTTACATGGCTTCCGTTTGGTGACAGACATGACTTGTAATTGTGCTCCTCTGTGATTTCACTTCTACTGAAACGACAGAGGGTGGTGCCAGGTACACCGCAGCAGACACCAGAATGTGTTCTTTGTTTTGCTTTTAGTTATTTAGAGCAAGTGTTGGCAATTCAGATAAGCATGTAAGTAACCAACGTTTTACTGCTTGATAAGACGCATCAGAATTCCCCATTATCAGAATCAGATTTAATTGCCATGTATGAGGACACAAACGAGGAATTTTGCTTTGAATCATCATTGCTCACAATGCGCTTACCCATACAAAACAACCAAACAATATATACACAGTATAAACAGAAACAATATAGACAAGTTGAGGCAATAGTGCAATGAAGAGTGCAAAGCATGCAGGAGTTATTATTATGATATATTTTATGCAATCAGTGATACTAAGAGAAAATAAAGCCACAATTTGCATTTGTAAATATGTCAAGATATTTATAGCTACATCTCTCGTCAGATATGATCAAATGGACCCTTTTCAAGGCAATTGTATTTTAGTCACATGTAAATTCAATGTGCTTTACATTAAAATTTAGAGCTGAGTCGATTAGTAGGTCAGCAGATAAGAAACCTCCAACTATTGTGATAGCTGACTAATCTTGAAAGTCTTTTTTTTTTTAAAGCGGTAATGTAAATGTGTTTGGTGTCTGGTTTTAGCTTCTCTAATTTGAGGATTTGCTGCCTTTCTTTGTTTAATGTAATTGTAAACTGGCTATCTTTGAGCTTTTAGACTTATGGTCTGAAGAAACAAGGTATTTGAAGAGAAAAAAAAGTTTTTTGATACTTAAAAAATGTTAGATATATCATTGATAGTGGAGAAAATAATTGTCAGATTAACCAACAATGAAAATAATTGTAAGTTGCAGCCCTGTAAAAATGCATGTGCAAAGAACCACTAACCCACGCATAGACAGAACACATTGAAAGTTCACGCAGTTGAGACAGATTTAAGGTCATCAGTCAGTTTGAGCCAGAGAACAGGACCAAAGTAACAAAAGTGGCCTCAGCAGATCGTATTCTGGGTACAGTTTGCCAAGCACCACCTGATGAACAGTAGGTCTGACTGTATCAAGTTTTGTGAGCAGGAGGCTCTTTATCATTTTAAGACTGGGGGGCCGTTGCATCTGTTCAAGCACACACATGGTTATGGTCTCTTCAGCTAACAGTAGAGCAAGGTAGTGTTCATAATTGTAGCAATAGTGATCTTTACGAGTCAGTGTTTAAATGAATCTCATATCTCTCTATCAGTTACGTAATCTAGCCTTCAAGAAGATTCCTCAGAAGTCTTGTGCCCCGCCTCCCTCTATGACCCTGTCAGGAATAGCCGGTGAACTTCTCAGTCCAGCATCAGGAGACCACTCTATACCTTCAGAGGGGTGGCAGCAGTGGAAGCAGAGGGATGAGCAGGTATGAGACAGCAACAACAATAAATATACGAGCTAGTGAGCCATACTGTAGATAATGTTCTCTTTTTAAATGGCATGCCCTTCAGGAAGCCCTATTACTTCCAGCTGTTTTAGAGGAGCTGTTCAGAGTTCTGTGTATGTCTGAAGCACTTTTAGAAGTAATAAACAGATTTTATATACAAGTACTAAACGTGACACCTTTTCTTCACCTGTTACTGATGACTTGGAGGAAGTAAGTGCTCCAAATCCTGCTGTGTTTTATATATATATATATATATATATATATATATATATATATATATATATATATATATTATATATGTGACAAGATCTCGTTTACGAGATCTTGCGAGATAAAAACGTGTGAGATTTCTATATGAGGTGAATTGTCTCGTGAGGCGATGTGATGTCAGCGTGATGGAGCGTGAAATTACTATTGAAGATCCCCTGCCACTTTTAAATCATTTGTGTGGCAACATTAACCCTAACCCTATTTTCTGTTATTTACATTTTATTTTATTTATACTGTTTATTTTTATGTTCGGTTTGTGGAAAGGAGTTAGATTTCTCGTGTGAAATTGTACAGGGCAGAAGCCAGTTAGTAGAGTTTATACAAAACATTTTGCAGTGTTTGCACATCCTTTACTGCATATAATTCATTAAAATAGTAAAAAAAAATAACATTCATCATTAATAGTTGATTTCAAAATGCACCTAAATTGTTTTGCATTTTGTGATTTTTCAGTTGAATAAAAAAACTATTTTCCATTCATATATTTCATCGAGGATTTCTTTAATTTTTTTTTAAAAATCTCGTCTCGTCTCGTTCTCGTGAACCCAATCTCGTGATGTGTCTCGTCTCATGGAGTAAGCGTCTCGTCACACCCCTAATATATATATATACAGGTAAAAGCCAGTAAATTAGAATATTTTGAAAAACTTGATTTATTTCAGTAATTGCATTCAAAAGGTGTAACTTGTACATTATATTTATTCATTGCACACAGACTGATGCATTCAAATGTTTATTTCATTTAATTTTGATGATTTGAAGTGGCAACAAATGAAAATCCAAAATTCCGTGTGTCACAAAATTAGAATATTACTTAAGGCTAATACAAAAAAGGGAGTTTTTAGAAATGTTGGCCAACTGAAAAGTATGAAAATGAAAAATATGAGCATGTACAATACTCAATACTTGGTTGGAGCTCCTTTTGCCTCAATTACTGCATTAATGCGGCGTGGCATGGAGTCGATGAGTTTCTGGCACTGCTCAGGTGTTATGAGAGCCCAGGTTGCTCTGATAGTGGCCTTCAACTCTTCTGCGTTTTTGGGTCTGGCATTCTGCATCTTCCCACAATACCCCACAGATTTTCTATGGGGCTAAGGTCAGGGAGTTGGCTGGCCAATTTAGAACAGAAATACCATGGTCAAATAAACCAGGCACGGGTAGATTTTGCGCTGTGTGCAGGCGCCAAGTCCTGTTGGAACCTGAAATCTCCATCTCCATAGAGCAGGTCAGCAGCAGGAAGCATGAAGTGCTCTAAAACTTGCTGGTAGACGGCTGCGTTGACCCTGGATCTCAGGAAACAGAGTGGACCGACACCAGCAGATGACATGGCAACCCAAACCATCACTGATGGTGGAAACTTTACACTAGACTTCAGGCAACGTGGATCCTGTGCCTCTCCTGTCTTCCTCCAGACTCTGGGACCTCGATTTCCAAAGGAAATGCAAAATTTGCTTCCAAAAACATGACTTTGGACCACTCAGCAGCAGTCCAGCTCTTTTTCCTTAGCCCAGGTGAGGCGCTTTTCGCTGTTTCTTGGTCAACAGTGGCTTGACACGAGGTATGCGGCAGTTGAAACCCATGTCTTTCAAGCGTCTCTTGGTGGTGGATCTTGAAGCACTAACTCCAGCTGTCCACTCCTTGTGAATCTCCCCCACATTTTGAATGGGTTTCACAATCTTGACTAGGCGCGGTGATCCTATCGCTTGCACTTTCTGACCACAGTTTTCCTTCCCTTTGCCTCTCTATTAATGTGTTTGGACACAGAGCTCTGAGAACAGCCAGCCTCTTCAGCAATAACCTTTTGTGTCTTTCCCTCCTTGTGCAATGTGTCGATGGTCGCCTTTTGGACAGCTGTCAAATCTGAAGTCTTCCCCATGTTTGTGTAGGCTTCAGAACTGGACTGAGAGACCATTTAAAGCCCTTTAGGTGTTTTGAGTTAATCAGCTGATTACTTTGTGGCACCAGGTGTCTTCAAAATTTAACCCTTACACAATATTCTAATTTTGTGACACACGGAATTTTGGATTTTCATTTGTTGCCATTTCAAATCATCAAAATTAAATGAAATAAACATTTGAATGCATCAGTCTGTGTGCAATGAATAAATATAATGTACAAGTTACACCTTTTGAATGCAATTACTGAAATAAATCAAGTTTTTCAAAATATTCTAATTTACTGGCTTTTACCTGTGTGTATATATATATACATGGCATTAGGAAAGAGCAGATGCATGACATGTTGTATATTGTCTTTCCGTGATATTACTGCATTTAAAACTGTTCATGTCGGTCTTTACAGACTGTACCAATTATTTCTCTCAAAAGGGTGTTCTTTCTTATCCTTCTGTAGATAACCTCTGAGCTTTATGAGGCTGACTTGGAAAAAGCCTTGATTCTCAGTAAACTGGAGTATGAACAAAAAAAACCGGTAAATTACACACACACAAACACACAAATATACTTGTATTTGAAAATTTGAGCGAGGGATACAGGGTACAGATGTCAGTCGTATCTGCAAATTCGGACTCTTGACTTGTCTGGGGAGGTTTTGATAACCCTCGGTATTTCTGTGTACTAGGGCTCAGCAATAATATTGTATTACCTATGTATGTGATTTTTCTATATACGTTTGTTATGAGATGTTTATCAGTATTGGAAAGAATATTCACATTAGCCCAATGTGCATTCATTTTGCTGTGAAAAAAATTGATACATATTGTCACCTTTATTTTGAAATTACCACTTTTATATTTATTTTTTATTAAAAAGAGACTGATTGTGTTAAATGGGCTTATGTATCGTATCGGTAGCAGTTAACGGAATGAAATTACATCAAAATCATATCGTGGCAGACTTTGGGATATCAGTAGGTTTTCTCATTGATCATTGTAAATATGCTAAATCATCACTCTCGTAAACTCATTATCTGAAATTCAGTTGAATCCAATTTCATAAGAAAAGACACTACAGCACAAATTCTTGCTTACTGCAGTTTTTACACTTAATTGTTTTGCCTCCGACACACCGGTTAGAGATTAGGTACAAGAAAATACACTTCATTGTTTTATCTTGTGTCCACTTCATGCTTGCACATTGAGCAGTTAAAAATAAAATAATTCAAGGGTACTAACTGGAGAAACTAGTACATGTTTTTTGATGGTGGAGGGAAACCGGAGCACTCAGAGGAAACAACATGGGGAGAACATACAAACTCCACACAGAAAGGCCCGGAACAACCTGGATTGGAACCCAGAACCTTCTTGCTGTGAGGCCGCAGTGCTAACCATTGGACCACGTTGATACCAATGTTTGGCTCCTTTTGCAGCTTTCTCTGGATCCTCTGTTTCAGTGGCTGTAGAAATAAATAGAAAAGAAAATAGCAACACTAAAAACAGACCTTTGTGTTTACCAAATTAAACTGTCTGCCTTTGCACAGCACAATGTTAACTATAACAAGCGTTGGGTTTCAGCCTGTTCACCAGTCCATTACTTTTTGAACAATGACTGATGTAAAACTGCTGAATTTAATTTTAAATTGTACCCTGTTCACCCAACATGGATGTAAACACACCACACAGCCCTTCAACCTCATACTCACTGTTGGATTTATAATCCAGCGTAAAGCCAAAACAATGAAAAACACATCACTGTCCTAATAACTTCAAACCACATTATATTCCTCTAAACGATTTTAGCCAGAAATGGAGGTTGAATTCAGTTTCATTTTAAAGTCATATTTATTATCTTTGTGATGAATAGTAATTAGAAGTTATGAACCTTAATTCTAAGCTAAAGGTCAAATGAATCTGCTTTCACTCAGCTCAACAACACAAACGCATCCTCACCGAAAGCACCAGGAGGAAAAGAGGGCGGAGGGAAGAAGGACAAGAAGAAGAATCAGCAGGCAAAAGACAAAAAGACAGTTTCATTGCAGGACTTCCAGGCTGAAGGCAGTGCAGGTGAGAGAAACGTATTGATCAGTTTCAAAAGCCATCACTCTATGATCTTGTGTGCTGAGGAAAATCCCTCAGCACAAAAACACTGTTGGTCCATATCGCCCAGCCCTAGTCCTGATGGGGAGCATCACTGCCTGGTACACAGACAGCACCGAACAGGGCCGCAAGGTAGAGCTGGGCAATATATCGATATTATATCTATCGTGATATGAGACTAGATATCGTCTTAGATTTTGGATATCGTAATATGGCATAAGTGTTGTCCTTTCCTGATTTTAAAGGCTGCATTACAATAAAGTTATGTAATTTCTGAACTTACCAGGTGGTTGTAACTGTTGTATTATTAGCCTTTACCCACTTAGTCATTATAGCCACATTACTGATGATTATTTATCAAAAATCTCATTGTGTAAATATTTTGGGAAAGCACCAATGGTCAACACTACAATATCGTTGCGATATCGAGGTATGTGGTAGGAAATGTGATATTTGAATTTTCCTTATCGCCCAGCCCTACCTCAAGGCCTTGCGTGTTTTGTTGAACATACGGTACAATAGACAAATCAAGCACAAGGAGCTGATGGGAATACATTTCACTGGAGTTGTAGCTTGTACAATTTTGTGTGTCAAATAAATTTAAAAAAATGGATTAACTGAATAATATTCATGTCTATGTACTTTGTGTCTTTGCAGAGCATTTGAGTAAGAAACAAGAGAAAGAGGTGAGCAAAGTCCCTTAGCATCTTTATTTTTTTTAACTCCAGTTGTAAACAGCAGAACATTATTGTATATAACTATAGAATAAATATTTAAGTTACCTGTCAATAATATGCATACGTTTGATTGGGGTTAAATATCACGTATGGTGAAGGATATCCCTGTTGAAACACTGACCTCACTCCCATCCAGGACGGCAAGGCGGCTAACGTAGCGTTGAGAATTGGGCAGGAGGAGCGTTTTTTTAACAAGCTCGAGGATGACGTCACTCGGATTGTCCAACAGGAGAAGAGACGGGAGCAGTACGCCAACAGTCATGGACAAGAAGTCTCCTCAATAGAACACGAACGGGTAAGTAGATGGGCAGAAACACACATACGTGAACAAACTATTGGTCTGTGTATATTATGCCTCAGGTATCTTTAGTACATGAACAAGTCTTAACGTAATTGTATTCACATTTACATTTTTTTAATGTGGCACATCAAAAGGATTGTGTCGTCCGGTGACTTTCCTGCATAGAGGAATGACCTCTTCTGAAGAGTTAATCATGTTTTTTTAATCCTTTGTGTCCTCCTTGGCTACTAGCAGCTGTGTGGAGGAGGGGCGGGGGCTGTGCGCGACCACGGAAGGCTTGTATCATGTGGATGCGCCGACAGTTTACGTGTCATTCGTTAGAATTCCTCATGGGGGCGGCAGAAACTACGCGCCATAACTTAAAATGTATTTCTTTAGCTTAAGTTATCATCGTGGCGTAAAAGTTCACATTTTTGGCCTTTCTACTACATTTAGTTGAATTATTCCTTAAAATACACGGCCCACTTATTTCACCTTAACATTTCACACTTGACGTTTACGTCTGTTAAGTCTGCCCGTACACCAGTGTCTCTTCATTTTCCAGTGATTAACACAACATCACCCAAGTGAAGTTTGTGTTTCCTTACTTGGCAAATATCATCAGCAGGGAAAAGTATAAATTTGTCTTGACTTGCTCTTTTCTACCTGTCCTTCCTGTTAGGACCCCCGAGCAGAGCAGCTGAAATACGATCTGGAGAAGAAGGACCAGGAGATCGATAAGCTAAAGAAGAACATCTCACAGTGGGAGGTCAGCAGTCAAAAGCAGTTTTCCCATCATTTTTAGAATTTCACCCTGATCTGCCAAAAAAATGCTAAGAAATATAAATTTGTTAAATTTATTATATAAAACTCTATATAGAATAAGGCCAGTCCATCTTTTTCTGTTTAATATATGTGCTACTGTTGGTTACAGGCATTTTAATTGATACACAAATGTCATGAGCTTTGTTTTAAAGTGACACTGTTCAGGCAACTGAATTCAGGCAATGATGAGTTACCTGAGCAAATTTTGTCAGTCATAAAAAAATGCTTACTTCTCAACTCTCCAGGGGAAATATAGAGATGTAAAAACAAGAAATTCCCAGCTGCTTAAGATGCTTCAGCAGGGAGAGAGTGAGTTTCCTTTTCCTACTGTCCTTTTCTTTTCCCACTGAAGATTCAATACGATCTGTCTGTCTGATGTTTTCTGATGTTTATCTCCTTCAGTGAAAGATAAAGCAGAACTCCTTCTACAGGTAGAAGAGCTACTACACATAAAAGAAGAACTGTCATTACAGGTGCGTCATGGTTGGTAAAGATTATGAAAGAGGTACATGTTTGCATGAGATATTTGGACATTTAGGTGCATTATAATGATGTATTTTTATTTTTTTATTTAGGTAGCGTCACTACACGCTGCCTTGGAACAAGAAAGGTCAAAAGTCAAAGGTCTGCAGTCAGAACAACCAAAGCATCAGGTGAATGTTCAATTAATCACTCACTTTTTTACTTTCAGTTAGTGTGTCGTAATGTCACCGTAACAAGGAAGAACTGGACTCAGATTTAAGTGTTGAGTTTTAAGCCCAGTTTAGACCAAATATTTGCAACAAGACAAGTTTAAACTTACATTACTACTACTTGCAATGTGCCGGTCTGCAGCGTTCTGAAACCTGCCGGTTTACTCCTCTGCAACAAGACGGTGTATTGGCTCCACAGCAACGACTCTCTGTACGACCATTCTAACGTCCAACTTTTCAGGCTTTTTTCTAGCTGGATATAACTTGTAGGGTCTTAAAATATGAATGAGGACAGTGAGATACTTGCATGGGTACTTCCATACCCTGGGGGTTTATGCAAATTTATACCGTGAACTTGAGACAGGAGATCTCCCCTCTATTGTCAGCAGCTCCGTCGTTTGGAGGGGTTGGTGTCACCTCCAATCAGCAGAGAAAACACTATCCAGACAGCATTTTGCCAGGGGAACGGCTGTTGATAACGCTGTGCTTCTTCAAAACTGTCATTTTTACCTGCTGACAGTTTGTAAATGACCTGACCAGCTGACTTCATTATGAGCTGATTGGCTGTTGAAACTAATGACGTGCCTTACGTTGTAAAACCAGGCACTGGCGACTTAACAAGCAGAGTCACAGGTGACACCATCAGCCGGCTTCAGAGCCGAGCTGAGACGACCCAGTTCACACTACTTCAGCTTTTCCCTGCAACATTCTGAAATAGTCTTGTCTCGTCACAATTCTTTGGTCTGAACTGTGCTTTAGAGAGACAACATGCTGTTGTACATCTTACTCTGTGAGATACACATGATCCATTGTGAGGGTGTGATTGCCTAGCTGATGTTCGTGTGTATATTTGTGTGTGCGCGCGCGCGCGCGCGTGCGTGCGTGTGTGCGCTCGCTCCTTCTTTCCGTAGAAGAGTCAAACACAGCCAGTAAGTCAGGTGAAGTGAGAGAAGTTGCAGTGTAAGTGAATCCCAGCACCAAAATACAATAATACAAGTGTAATTCAGTTTATTACTATAGCCAGCTAAGGTCAGAGTATAACTAAGCTGAGTTTCAGTTCAGAGACGTTTAACTTTTTTTTTTCACCATGTATTTGTATTGACCTATAACATGAATTAGGTCAATAAATACGTTGTCGTACTAACAATAAATAATTGTGTACTTTCTGGGCTTTTCTGGTTGGCAGGGAAACAAGAAAGGTCGGAAAGGCTCGGAGATGGATCTATGAATGATAAAGACCTTTTAAAAGCAAAATCAAATAAACTAATGAACAAATTCAGAAAAACACAGCTGATCATAATCAGGGTTCTCCTTCCTTATTTTTTTTTCTTTAGCTTGGACTCCATGTGAGCATATTATGCATGCCCCCTTAATTACACACACACACACACACACACACAAAATACACTCCAGAGGCAGCAGGATGTATTACCCAGCTGAACAAGAATTACAGAAGCTTTTTAAAAAAAAAGGTTAAGTTAAGGTAAATGGTGGTTTGGCCCAATGTGCTGCCCTCTGCAGGCACACGCATTCATAGTAGGCCTACTGTTGAAGGCTCTGTGCCTGTTCTTTGTTTGGGTTTTAATGTCAAAATGACAGAACTTGACATGTATGGTTTTTGTTTCTTTTCTTTCTCACAGTTAAGTAAATAAAAACGTTTTCAGTGAAAATAAATCGTCCCTTTTTGTGTCTTGTCATAAATGTCAACATTTTAGAAAATCGAAGCATAGATTTTAGGAAATTAAGCTGAAATGCAGAAAAGATAGATTATAATTTATCTTCTGGACCCGTAGTGCCACCACTTTTGAGAATTTAGAAGACTATTCGTAACGCTGTGAAAATATGTTTCATGTGTAAGGGTATACACTCTGACATCTCTCCATTAGTGCATGTATAGGTACTGAGCCTGTGTGTAATTCAGGCCTGTGTGTAATAACAACAGAGTGTAAATTGAAATTTCCCCTTGTGGGATTAATAAAGTATACATTTTTATTACTTTAAATAAATCCGACGCATGGTCTTAGAAATATTATTACTGGTTTTCTAGTGTAGCCTGTATGTGTACTATAACTATTGGATTCAATTGTTTAATCAAACTGGCCCCCATTAAGGAACTGTACATTATTATATTGTTCCGTTTTTATTATCCGGGTTACCCCGGTTAATAAAAAGGTGTAGGGTTTGTTGTCTACACCACCGGCGCAGTCCGGTCAGAGCTGGCACTCCTTCACACAACTTCCTGCCGAGTCATCGGGACAGACACGCACCTCCGGGGACAGACACGCACCTCCGGGGACAGACACGCACCTCCGCGGACAGTACGGAGATGTCAGGCGCGGGGAAAGATGAACCGACAGCACCGGGTGATTGTCAAACGTCTGAAACGATCCACGTCGCCGTGAAAAGTCTCACAGAGAGCAAAGACTTCACCGTCAGAGGATGCTGCACCGTCAGGCAGGTCAGGAGACCAAACGCCCTGATGCTTGGGTGCTATGTGCATGAAATGGCTCAACTTGCGATTAAGCAGTATTATATCTATAAGTGTTGTTTCCATTCCGCATTGTGTGTGTTTGTGTTTGTGTGTATAGCTGAAATGGGGTCTAGCAAAGCGCCTGGGAGTCCTGGCAGAGCAGCTGGAGCTGCGCCACTCTGGCCGGCTGCTCAGAGAGTCAGAACTTCTGAGTCACCTTAAAGCACAAGATGAGTCAGTCAGTCTCTGCATGATCCAAAGGTACACAGAAACATCTATGGAACACACTCAAATGTACAGTAAAATGTGCCTTGTAATGATGAGCAGAGTGTTTTTAGTCTACATGCAGCATGTGGATATCAAGGTGACTGAGTTTTAAGTGTTAACCTTCTTTTTACATAAGTCACATTACTTAAGTGCTATATGATCAGATAGTCAGTGCTGGTAAACCAAGACACCTTTGATTTGAATCTGAAAATCACACAGAACGCCAACAAATTGACAATGTCACGTTAAGGTAAAAAATGAAGCACTGCTAAATATAGAACTGTACCTTATATTTCCTCTGTTCAAAAAAATCTTACAGGTCAACAAAGTCTGCATCCTCTTCAGTCCCTTACTAGGGAAGAGTGACACATTTGTAAGTGTAGACTCACCTGTTATGGCACAGTAACAAATTGAAATGAAACATGGATGATATTCTCACTTAATTTACTGTGTAAACTTTTTTTTTTCCCTCAAATTGGGTAAATGCATGATGGATACACAGTAATCAGCACTAGTGTCAGATTCCATCAAATTAGACTTTAGTCCAACACCTCCACATGTAGAAAGTTTTTACCATAGCACTAAAACTCTAGATTTAGTGTCAGTCCTTTCTTCTCAGGTCTCAGCATATATCTGCTGCAGCCACCTGTGATCCAGGTTCAGAAATGGTCCAGTCGGAGCTCACAGCCGTTCTCTATCCTGACCCTGATAGCTTCTCGCTGTCTCCCACCTCTCCCCTTTGTCTGGGTAAGAACTGCAGAACACAGGACCTGTTCTCTCTGTGTGGGCTTATATAATGCTGCTGTGGGGTGATCAGATCCTACTCAGCTCTCCAGTTCATTCACGTAATACTCAATCTGATCTTATTTCCGTAGTGGAAGGCCTGGACAGTCTTGGCCTAACAGATAGTGGGCCTGGCTTCTTCCCTGCACTCCAGCATCAGATGGAGAGCCAGCTGCTGGCTGACCCGGAGGTGATGCACCGTGTCCTGGGCAGCCCCTTCGTGGAGAGCACCCTCTCTCCCTACAGCCCTCAACTAACCAGACAGCTCATTCTGTCTAACCCCCAAATTCAGCAGCTCTTGCAAACGAACCCAGATGTGGGGGATATCCTTAACAACACAATTCTTATCAAACAGGTGGGGTTAAAAAGACATGACTGTGTGTTTGAAGTACAGATTTGTTGTGAGTGATGGTCACGTGTGCGGAAGAGGATTAGGACCATGTGAAAAATTGTATTGAGTTCTGAGTTTAAAGTCAGGATTCTGAGAACAAAATCAGAATCTTTATGGAAAAGTACTAGGTCCACTGGTTGAAAAAGTTATTTGCGTTATATATAGTTATATATATTTATATTTGTTAATTTATTTGACAGGGACAGTGTACATTAATTAACATTGCTGCAAATGCACCAGAATTAGCCAAAAGGCTATTTTTCATCCGTTGTCCCTGGACAGATCTTAAAATTGTCTACCTAAAAAAAAACACCAATAAGAAGATTACAGCGAACAATACAAATATAAAAAGCAGTAAAACAGACATAACTCTTCAAGTTCTGTTGATAGATACAGTGTACAAGTTTGCTGTAATACAGACAGTTATTACAGACTTTATTCTCAGAATTCTAAGTTTAAAGTCAGAATTCTGAGAATAACGTGAAATATATTTTTCACCAATGGCCCTAATCCTCTTCCCTAGACCTTTTTTTTTAAAGCTTAAAAAATCTGAATAAATAAAAATAATTCTCTTTTTTTTTCTCAGAATTCTGACTTTAAACTCAAAACACAAATACATTTTTTGTGGCCCTAATCCTATTCTGTACACATGTGTGCCGGCATTATACTGTGTAAAAGTTACTACTTATATTGCTTTAATAACTGTGAAGTTCTAGATTAGGCTAAATGGCAGAAATAAATTACTCAAAATATGTAATTTATTCATGCTTTAGGATAACGACAAGTGTGTGATAAATGTTAGTCAAAAGAGGGGAAAGAATTGTTTCATATTTCACTTTGACTTGAATATTTAGTTGTTCGCTCATTGACTCATTTCTTCCACTCAAATGTTCAATATCTTCTTGCTCTTGTTTCCTTTCCAGGTGATGGAACATGTCAGGAACCTTGACATGATAGGGGAAGTGATGCATGATGACGACAGAGCATTGGTCAATTTTCAGCCAGAGAAGGAAAACCCTGAAAGCATCACTGGTGATTCTGATGGGTTTCAGAAGAAGTTCCAGGTTTGGAAATTATGTTTTCTTGAACCATCTGTTCTGACAGTGTCCCACTTATCTTATCTTATCTTCAATTTTCTGTTTGTGGTGTCTCTTCTCTATTCTCTCTCAGATCCAGATAGGAGCACCTCTAGCGGTGACTACATCATCTGGGACTCAACAGCCAACTGAAAGAGAAAGCAACGAGACTCCACCGGTCTCCAGTCCCTCCACGGATCCTCTCAGAGAATGGACCGCCACGGCCAGAGTTGATCCAAACCCTCAGAACACTGTTACTGCAGGCACGGAAATACAAGCATTACATCATTTTCATTGGCTAAACCAGAGATCTTCAACAAGGGTCACTGCAGGGGAGCCTCCAAATGATTCAGACTTTAAGTTTTAATTAAAACGTCGTAACATGAAGCATTAACCAAAATATTATAGATAGATAGATAGACAGATAGACAGATAGACAGATAGACAGACAGACAGATAGATAGATAGATAGATAGATAGATAGATAGATAGATAGATAGATAGATAGATAGATAGATAGATAGATAGATAGATAGATACTTTATTCATCCCGAAGGAAACTTTAGATATTTTTTATTTTTATTAGCAAGTATAAATCTCCACGGATTATAGGCTTACTGGCCTGTAGGTAAAAATAATAATAATATATTGAATTTATATAGCGCTTTTCAAGGGCCCAAAGTAGTCACTGAGATACATCCACAGATACAGTATATTGTAAGGATTCATTGTTCCACCTTAACATTAAACAAGGATTTATAAAATCCTGTTGACAATTATTATTTTAATAGCTTAGTATTCTATGCACTACAAAGGTATGTAAAGTCTTTAGGCCGACCTACAAGTTATTGTAGACCCAGGTTAATAGGCATCTTCATTTTATACAATATTAGTAGTGGGGGGGGGTCCCTGCTCCATCTCTCTTTCAGTTAAGGAATCCTTGGTTTAAAGAACTTTGAAGACCTCTTGGCTAAACTATAGCTATACATATACATTTTCTTTCCCTGTTTTTCTTTATCTTGTATCTGTGGCCTCATCCCTCTTTCCTCAGGCATGCAGTCACTGCTAGAGGAGATCACAGCCAGTCCAGGACTGATGGAGAGCCTGCTGTCTGGCCCTCATGTCAACAGTCTCCTCAACTGCCTCGGTCAGAACCCTGACCTGGCTGCACAGGTGACTCATACACACTATATGGGTGGATGCTAACAACTTAACAACTGCATAGAATTTATTTTTGAGGGTATGTTATTTATGGGCATCTGAATGGCTACAAAAAAACATGGACTGCAATTTAGAGATGGGAAACCAGGCTCCTCCTTCCCTACTTGTTGTTAACACATCCTCCTAATCTCTCCACACAAATCCTACACCCTCAGACGGGTCTTATAGCTCTCATTTCCATACTGTTTCAGATGCTGCTGAGTCACCCTTTGTTCTCAGGAAATCCTCAGCTGCAGGAACAGATGAGACAGCAGATCCCTCTCTTCCTGCAACAGGTTAGTTTACTTTCCTCACTACTGAACACTCCTTACTGCTTGCAACTAGATTTTCTTTTTTAGATTGTGAGTTTCTCAACATTGGGACAAGTTGTGTGATTGTAAATTATAAATTGTAAATTGTGTATGATCAACACTCATGTTTTCTCATTAAAAGATTTACACATTTCAATAGTCAGTAGTCAACCTCATCATCAGATACAGCTATCAGCAGTGTAGTCTTCCATAGTAATCTCCACGCATTATTGTTAATAATTAATATCTTCATTACTAATGGTCAGTGATAAATATGTAGATGCAGAATCCAGAGCTGCTGTCAGCCATGTTGAACCCCAGAGCCATGGAGGCTCTGCTGAACATCCAACACGGCCTACAGACTCTGGCTGCAGAGGTTCCTACACTGATACCTATGTGAGTATAGATATGCAAAATAAATGCACACAAAACGTTGCTGGGTAACAGCAGTACTATTATGCTAAGTGAAAGAAACCTTCCATGAGTTACCACCACCTATCTGTCTTGCAGAGCCCATGTTAACGCTGCCCCGGAGCTAGCATCTGACTCTGTCCTTACCAACCAATCAGGAAGTGGTCCTTGTGTTGCCACGGTGACAGAGGAGCAGCAGTACCAGTTTGTACAACAGATGCTACAGGCGCTGGCTAGCACCAATCATGGGGTATCTCAGTATTTCCCTATAATCTTGTTGTCTGCCTCTGTAATTTATCTGAACTCCTGAATTTGAAAATAATATTTTTAGGCCAAAAGCCAACTGGAAACTTCTCTTTGCAATGCTGGTCTGTTCTATTATCATCTCAAAAGGGAAGTGCTTCACTAGTACTTACACTCACAGTACGACACTTAGAGAGTAACTGCACCCAGTCTAATAACCCTGCTTGCAGTAGTGGTCTGACAGGTAGTGGTGACAACATGCTTTTTCCAGTGAGGCACTAAAGTACTACTACTATACCACATCTGGCCACCTTCAGCCGTGACGCTTGATGAGGTCAGTGGTTTAAGAGATGTATACCTTTCATACCTTTCAACCCAGTGCAGTTAGCACTTTTTTTGACAAGATTCTAACTCAATCAATGATGTGATCTCCAGAAAGTCCTTCGAGATATCTTCGAGAGACACACATGAAGTTTTGTCAAATTGTATTTTCTCTCAGAGAGGCAGAATACCTCTTTACTAATTATTTTTGATCATGTCCTTGTAATGAGTAAGACTTTAAACTACTACTGCCTTGTCCTGTCAGGTCCATGTTGAGGAAGCTGAGTTCCAGGACGAGCTGGAGCATGTGAGCTCAATGGGCTTCAGCGACTGAGAGGAAAACCACCAGGTTCTCATTAGGACTGGCAGAGACCTCAATACTGCTATACAACATCTGCTCAGTCTCTGACACACACACACACACACACACACACACACACACACACACACACACACACACACACACAGATGTTGTCCACATATACATACATAAGTGGATGTACATATACCTATTAAATACAAGCACCCAATACACTCAAACATAATAATATCATTATCAGCAATAACAAAGTGCTTTACAAAAAACAAACATGCAAGCCATATTCATATTTTTGTACTTTCAGAGACATGCTTATATAATTCCTTAGCTCTCCTTACTAACCTCTGTCTGCAGTAAGAAATAATATTCAGTCCTAGCTTTTCTCAAATTAAAGGGCACTTGCTTTTTGGATTGTAAAGCCCCTTGAGGAAAATTTGTGATATTGGGCTGCTTTTGGTTAATATTAGGGTAAAAACAAAAGAATACAATCACTCTGGTGCAGGTCCAAACTGGTATTGAAACCCACCTCACATATTGTAGACTTGTGGCAATTGCATGCATATTCAGAGGCAGGTCATATATTATTAATCTATGGGTATGAAGCTCAGGCCTCTTTTCATCTTGCCACCTGGACAATGATGAGAGCTTGTAACACCCAGAGACAGTCAGATGTTCTTGAAAACACACAGAGGATTCACACCCTGTCAGCAGATTGAACCAGGAGCACAGTCTGTTGTGGGCCTCCCTCGCTCGCTGCTCCTGTGTCGTACACCACATGCTGTAAAGATCAGACACACCAAGTAATTATACTGAGCTGGCTCTCAGTGATCTCATCCGGAAGCTGTCAAGTTTGGGTTATGTAAAGATATTGATGGTGCCATAACATAGGCAATGCAAACAGATGCTCACCCAAATCTTATTGTTTTGCAAGTTAAGTCTATCTCTCTTTGGGAAATAGACTAAGGTGTGTCTTAGGCACTGTTTCCACCAACCTTTAAAAGTCCCAGAACATAACATTCCATAATGAAGCAGCCTAGACTCCCTCAATCTCTAGAGACACACATGCATTCATACTTGAACACAGGACAGGTTTAGTGTTGGCGTATGGCCAAATAGAGCTTCTCATCCCCTGACCTGTGACCTGTAGGAGTGACCACCTCGTCTCATCTTACCACGACATAGTGTTTCTGGAAATTCCACAACTTCCCAGAAGCCATGCGTCTTCACAATGCTTGTTTTGTTCATTTAAGAGTCCAAAATCCAATTTGCAATTGTATTAAAAAGAGAAGTAGAAAGCTGAAAACACATGTTGTACTCTGACTTGGTGTAGTATTTAATAAAGACACAATTCTAACACAAACTTGTTTACCATCTTTGATTGATGAAAACATAGTATTTTTTGTCTAACTTATACATATAATACACCACATGGTTTACTGAATTTGGAAAAAAAATCCCCATCAAAATGAGTCATTAGCAATTCAAATCAGACTTGTTTAAGTAGGTATTTTACCATGCTATTATTATCTGAACCTCTAAATTTACTGGTGTACTATTAAATATAAACACTAGAGGGCATTTACTCTCAACATCCTCAGTGACATCAGCTGTCTTAGCGTGTCCTGTACAGCTGGAATTATGCACAAAATATTTTATTTTTGACCCTTACACTCATATTATTTACATTTAGTGAAGTGTAATCATGACCCTGAAATCTGTGTCTCCATGTTCAGCTCAAACGGCAAACATGACATACCAACTGGCAAAATTGTTCTGTAATTTATTTATATAAACAAGCATAAAGTCATATTTACAAGTGTGTGTGTGTGAGAGAGAGAGAGGGGGGCGGTGTTGTTTTCCATCCCTACTTGTGTCTTTACTCTCAGGGACATAGTGGATTAACTGACAGATACTACACATATTCACGTGTCAGATGTGTGTATGTGATCCACTTGACAACCTGTTTGTCTGTTGTTGCCAGACTGGGGGCTTTAGTGCTCTGTGTGTGTGTGTGTGTGTGTGTGTGTGTGTGTGTGTGTGTGTGTGTGTGTGTGTGTGTGTGTGTGTGTGTGTGTGTGTGTGTGCGTGTGCGTGTGTGCGCGTGTGTGTGTGTGTGTCTGGATATGTGAGATATGAACGTAGCCAAGTTCTTTTTTTTTTTTTTCCTGGAATAGAAGCTCCTTAAATATTCGGGTTGAGGTTTGCAAATGAGTCACATACAGAAACAGCTCTACATTGCGGAGTGGAGGTGTATGTGTGTGTGTGTGTATGAAGATGTTTATAGATCAGAAAGCAGGGATGATGAAGCCTTAAACCTGGTCTGACCTTTAGTATGGTCAACCTATTGTCAGTAAGCTGTTAAATCTAAATCCCTTTACTAATTGCACTTTGTCGTATTAAGTGTGAAGATTGTACTTTAAGATCGGTTGGTGCATTTGGCAGATCAAGGTGGCTTGAAAGATCAAATGATATAAAAAAATATGATTTGCAGTCGCAAAAATCTATTTAAGAGCAATTGAGTGAAACATGTAATGGAAAGATTATCTGGAGTGAAATGAAACAATACAATGGTGTTAAATTAAGAAGAATGAACAAACGTATGAGTTAACTCATTAGGTTTTAAGACAAAAGCATTACTTCTGAAATATAAATGGGTTCTCTGTAGAACTGAAACGATTAGCTGATTATTGATTAGTCTACAGACAGAAAATTAATAAGAATCTATTATGAAAAGCCATTAATCGTTTATATATTACATATCAAGAAAAGATGAGCTAAAATTCCCTGTTTCCAGCTTCTGAATTGTGAGGCTGTGCTGCTTCTTTGTCTTTATGTGATTGTAAACTGAATATCTTTGGGTTTTGGACTGTTATCAAAGAGAAATTAAATATTAAACAATGTTATAGCCATGTAACAAAATACATAAAAAACTGATCTAATCAGTAAACTTTGTGCATTTTCTGCATGGTCAGGTTTGTTTTACTGTTTAAAACGTTTTAAAAAGATATTGCCTGTATTGCTCAAGGCATTCTTTTCTTCTATAACTATCTCTGTGCTGTCAAGTAGATCAGTCAAATTACTGAAATGTGAACTAGGGCTGGGCGATATAGAGAAAATCAAATATCACGATATTCTTGACCAAATACTGTACCTCGATATCGATATTGCGACGATATTGTATGGTTGACTATAGGTGCTTTAACAAAACGAGATTTTTGATAAATATTCTCCAGAAATGATTTAATGACTTAGTGGGTAAAGGTAAATAACAGAAGAGCTAGAACAGTCTGGTAAGTTCAGAAAATGACATCGCTTTACTGTAAAACCAGGTAAAGACAACACTTAATATATTACGATATATCTAAGACGATATCAAGTCGCATATCGCGATATCGATACATTTATATATTGCCCAGCCCTAAGTTCTACCACAATCCTTTTCATAAGTTCAAAAAGATATATCAGTATATATCCACAGTATATGAAACTGTTCATATAAACATCTAGCCTTTTTCTTGGTGGCGTACTGTTGGACCTTCATTTCTCATTCACAAAACAAAGCACTTAATGGTCCCCATTCAAACTATTGCAATATAAAATACTCTGCAGCAGGAATATACTGGAAAGGCAATTGTGTTAGGTTCTGTAGTAAAGCGCTACAGAGTAGATCAAACCAAAACTCACACTACTGCACAAGCTTCTTTCTGGTCTTACACCACAACTCAAACAGTGCTTTCTTGCCAGCTGCACTAAGATATGACACTAGATGTGGACTGTGCTTAAGGCATTGGTGACGACATGAGGCTGATGATGTGCTTCTCGACCTCCATGGCCATGTCAGCGATGCCCCTCCTGATGTCAAGGAGCAACACATTCTCCTCATCTGACGGAGGCTCTAAAACATCAAACTGGGAACGCAGCAGCTCTGCTTTCATGTAATGCCCCCTCCGGGCCGCCATCCTCTGCTGAATGAGATCGTAGTCCCCATGTAGGAAGAGAAAAAAGACATCAGGAGAGGATGGAGGTAGGACATCTTGGTCTGGATCGGAGGAGGAAGCGAGGGCTTTGGAGCCAAAGAGCAGGATCTGTCGGTACAGGCGCTTCAAGGCGGAGCACGCCACAAGAGCATCAGAGCATGAAGCCCTTTCTCTGGGATGGGAAGACACAAATGCACATAGTTAGTGAGGGCAGGAGTGAATTAGTGATACTGCTAAACTGTATACTGAAATGTTGTGGATAACATGAACAATTGTTAAAAAAAAGTACACTTAAAGTGAACTCTGGTCACAAACAGCTAAAGAGAAGAAAGAGAAGGATGAAGAGAGAAAAGAAGGGATATAAGGATGAGCTGATAAAGGCTGACTGAGTGCGGAAGAGTTTGAAAAGAAGTCTTTGATGTTGCCATCGTAAGGAAAGAGATGGCGTATTCTCAGCTCTCTCCACCTCTTCTCTACACTCACTCACTTAATCTGTTTATACTTTCCCAAACTCCCCTTCCTCCCTCTCGGGTTTTCATCTCAATTTTCAAAACATCTTTGATATTTTTGATCTATTTTTCTTACAATTTCACGGCCGCCTGTATCCTTACCTCGCTGCTCCCTCTCACTCTCTAAACCCTTCATATTCTCCATGTCTGTCATTACAAAAGTATGTTGTGTTTTTAGTGCAAAAATGTTCATGTGAGTGTGCATATTAGTCTGTGTGTACAACAAGTTTGTTCTTACCTCTCAATGACTTCATGTAGTTTGAGAAGCCAAGGCAATCTGTCCTGCAGGGACAAACAACATAAGACACTTTTATATTTGTCTACAGAATGATGTTTATTTATTTCATCCGTGTCTACAGCAGAAGTTGTCCTGGTTAAGAAATGTTTTGCAGTAGGTGAATCCAATAACATACGGTACACTACTTTCATCATATCACTGGCCATCAGAGAGCCAAGCAGTGCACTGCAGAACATCACAGGAAAAATGGGGTGAGCTGAGCGTGCAATGGTGAAGCCAGACTGCATCATTAAACTGAAGGTTCTTTCATAAATTCACCATAAATATTTCTAAACAATGTAGAGATGTTGCTCCTCTAAAAATTCAACATTCAGATATAAAAAACAAATAATTAAGTAAAATACTAACTACACTCACAGTTGCAGTCAGCTGAGCTGTCAATTTTCTGTTTAATTAACTTATGTCAAAGAGTCTTTAAAAGAACCAATCAGGGAATCAAACAGATACACAGACTTGGCAGCAGAACCACATCTTTAATTACAATCAGAAATATAATCAGTCCTAGTTTGGTTACAACTGATCTGGAGTCAGTTTTATTTTTACACTGCAGTGTCTTAAATATGAAGAGCTGAACTTGAATGAGAGCAATCACATTCTCTCATGTCCTGTTCGGTTATGCCAACCTCAACCTGCCAATTCTAATATTGGCATGAAAGACAAATGTTTTGCCTGACAGTATAATCCCACATTTACATTCATTCGCAAACTGCCAACTGTGGTATTTTTTTTAAACATGCCAAAACATTGGACAGAGCAGGTCCCGGGGTAATTCTTGCTGCCGTTGAAAACAGATTTCTGAGTAGGAGGTTATTCTGAGTCACCAAACACCGCTACCAGCAGACTGCTGTCAAATGTTGGCTGGGGTTGCTCTGCCTGTAGGTTTGGAAATTCGACGTTGGCAGATAGCCAGTCAATTGTTCGGAGATCTACCTTTCTTTTGAAAGTCAACATGGTCAGGAAAAAAAGATAAATACTGGAAAAACAGGAAATAATTCCCTAAACTGAATTTAAGGACTGTGGGCTGTAATGAAAAACTCAGTTTCCCTCCCTGCTGCTTTCACTGTCTGCTCTAGTGAAGCTTTCTCCAGCCATTTGTTGGGTTCTCTGTGGCTGCATGTCTGAGAGAATGATTTACTCATAACTGACGTCCAAACTGAGCCGACAGGACACACACACACACAAACACACACAGTATACCTGGTCTGTAAGTGGCTCACCACGAGCCATCTTCTCAATGTTCCCCTGTGGGTGGAAGTTATCCCCTTCGTGCAGTGGCCAGCCCAGCTGATACACACACATATATGCAGTGTTGAGTCATACTTTGTGCAGAAACATGATGGAGGTGTGTTTATGTGTGTCTAGGGAGGGGGATGGATCCAGTTACCTTTTCTGATAAGAAGGCCCCTAGGGTGCTTCTGTATAAGAAATGGAGACAGGCAGAATTGATCCAGTGCAATACCATTGGTCTGATCTACTGCTTTAAGTGTAAACTTTACCCATAGACATGCTGTAGTTTAGAGCTCATATATTTAATTAAGAAATAATTTAAAGCAAAGTACTAAACATTATCTATTTCAAGCTTCTCAGTTGTATCTCAGAGTATTTGCTGCTTTTCCTTGTTTTATGTTAATGACTTTTGGCAAAAACTATTTTAGTTGATCAGTTTGGGATTCAGGAAACTGTGATGAACATTTGTCACTATTTTCTGATATTATATTGACAAAATAATGAATTGATCAGTCAAGAAAGATAATGAAACAGGCTTTGCTTGCAGCTCTACTATGGCATTTTTGTTGTTAAATTGCATCTAATACAGAACTGTGTTGCATGCAGCTGGCTTACTACTTTCCTCAGTAACTCTGTAACACATACCACTCTAGCCTACTGAAACTAATTATGTAATGAGATATTAATAGTTGATGAACCACCACCTGCTATAACATAAACAAATATAAAATGTATTTCCTCCTAAGCATTTAGGCTACATATCTTTTTCACGAGCTATGTGAGTTAATAAACTTAAATATGAAGGTCAAACTCTACTCAATATGCTTCTTATGTGAGATGCCATCTTGTAAGGCTGTCCTATATAAACAGACAGTAGCGTTATACACATATACCGTTAATATTAATCAGTATATATACATTCTATGGTTATTAATAGCCTACTTTCCGCAGCCTGAGACTCCCATTATGATGTAGATCATCCTTTCTGTGGATCTTCAGCCACCTGAAGGCAGGACAAAAACTGTAACTGTTGGCAAAAACGTATATGCCATGGTCTATAAATCTTACATATGTGAACATATCTACCATGCAAACATGTAGCCATAACAATGACTATAACTATGTTCTTTTTGTACATTCTATGAACCATAATAGCAGTGCTCACGTGATGTAAACAGTCTATGGATGTAGCTAACCTACCGTTATACTGAACTGGTGGGACTTCCGTAGCTCCTGGGATCGTAGCCTACTCATCCGACTTACAGTACCAGCAGTCGTTAATTAATACTAAAACCATGCACAGGTGTAACCTATACACCTGAG
Source organism: Percina caprodes (assembly GCA_013375575.1). Classification (NCBI taxonomy): domain Eukaryota; kingdom Metazoa; phylum Chordata; class Actinopteri; order Perciformes; family Percidae; genus Percina; species Percina caprodes. Next base: position 1,912,940 of record JABXJD010000006.1, read on the forward strand.
TATGTTATTAGTTATGATATGTAAAGAACTTAAAACAATAAGAACTTATATTCAGCGGTATTAGCAATGCAAAACTCTCATCTTTCAGGCAAAATACGAAACAGTCCTTTTGGCTGGTGAGGCTATTTTGCTGAAGTACGTAGTGACGCAGAACGTTTGCATTTAAAGGGACAGCGTCCTGTTCCCATAGACTATATATATATATCTATATATATATAATCTATGGGAAAATATATATATATATATATATATATATATATATATATATATATATATGTAGACTGTAAATATATGGTTGCACCTAAACTGTCTTTGACGTCATTGTTATGAAAATAATAGGCTATACTAACCTAATCTCAGAGTTAAATTGAGTTTTGATTTGACCAGCTGTGTGTTTAAACAGGTTTAATCATCTTATCAAATAACAGTTATATTATATGGTTCAAGACATACAGGCATGTACACAAATTCACAATTATGAAGCACAAGTTAAAGGCACTTCAATGAAAATTGACTGTTATGCACTTGGAAGGTGTTCCCAGGTGTGAGCATTATTATTTCACAAATAGCCTGTAAATTAATATGTTCAGAGACCTCACGGCTTGTTTTAATCACCCTCAAATTGGGTAAATAAAAAATCCACAGGGCAGGTGATTTAGATCCACCAGCTGGCAATCTGATACCACACACGTGTGATCATAATTTAAATTTGTGTGTGTGTGTGAGAGAGCGAGAGAGAGAGAGAGAGAGAGAGAGAGAGAGAGAGAGAGAGAGAGAGAGAGAGAGAAGCCATCTCTCCATAGATCCAACAGTGGGCAGGAAGGATACGGATGCAAGCTCTCCTCCCTCCCACTCTGTTGCATCCATCCATTCTCTTATCCATTCATCCATCCATCTCTTCATCCACCCATTCATTCCCAAGGGCGTCACAAGGGGTGACAAGACCCGACTTGAAGGCGCCTATGTATGCGTGTGTATGCGTTAGTCCTCCGTCTATGTCTATGAATGTGCGTATCTAGTCTGCCTGTGGACCCGCTGAGATGACGAGCTGAAACAGAACCGACAGAAGGATGAAAATGCTCCGGTTTCGCAGCCCCAGCATCCGCTCCTTGGACCAGGAGGTCCTCTGCACGATCCGTTTACTGGACGACTCCGAGGTCTCCTGCAGCATCCAGGTGGGTAGACCTCATGTTTTTCCCAGCCGTCTTTGTGATCATTGCAAATATCACATGGATGCGGCGGATTAATTATATGGGTGAATTACACTATTACAACCCCATATCGTTTGTTATTACTCTGATTACATCGTCATTTTTTTTTCTACAACAAAACCCACTTGCACGTACTGTTCTTCTAGTTTCCTTGCTGCTGTGATTTACAGGAAAGGTTGCATGCTTTTTGCTCCATGCTGCCTATATGAGACATGCAGTAGCCTAAAGAGAAAAAAGAAGGTTACACAATAGTGATCCGTATGTGTGTTTGACTTAAGCAAGCTATGACCCACATGGAGAGAAGTTAGGATGAAGTTTGATTCATAGCACAGTATTGCTGGGTGTGGTGGTGATGATAGTGATGATAATGATGATGATGATGATGATGATGGCAGAGAGGACTGGTGTTTGGGCTATTGATTGTAATCAATCATGAGAGAGAGAGAGAGAGAGAGAGAGAGAGTTATGGGCTGTCTGCCTAGAGGTGATGATATTTCCACCCAGCTGGTCTGTAAGTGGCCCTGCCACCTGTACAGCACTCAGCTGCATTGTCAATATAAAAGGCTGAAAGAAAAGGATGAACTCTAACTACTCGGTTTCAGAAATCCAAGCCTTTAGTTGGAATCATTATGTTCAAATCTGATATCATCCTTTGGAGCCTGAGACAATATGAGCAACAGAGGAGATCGACTAACACACAACATTTACTTTCTTTCTAAACGACTATGGTAGTCACAGTCCTACCTTTATTATTGATTAGAGTAACTACCTTATATTTGAAATCATCTAAGTCCCTGTTCACCGAGGAAAAACAACATTTGTAGAAACCATGAGATTTTGAGGCTCAAATGATTGATTAATAACATTTTCCCTGTCTTTCTAAAATGAGGGTGGTGTCCAAATTAAGTTAAGATTAAATGCTATTATTGTGTGATAGATCAGTGCTGTCACTCTCCTTAAGCTGCAGTTCAAATTTACACCTGAAGTCCATCCAACTGGAAAACAAAAACTGGCAAAAAAGGAATGAAACCTGATAGTAGGCATTAACAATTTCCATTTGCGATGTAATACCTTTTTTGTTGTCTGAACAAAGAAAAGTCTAAGTTGCTCCCCTGTTTCCACAAACAAATTAGATCATGTGTGGCTTCTGGGCCCCTTCAGGTCTGAGCTGCAGCTGAGAGGTAAAAGTAAAATCCAGTGAACCTGCCAAATCATGACGCGTGATTTTAGGGCACATAGCCTATGCTCCATAATGGACAGTGCATAAAGAATATGTGCAATGCTAAACAACATATATACACTATTCTATTAAAGGTCCCAAGGCATAAAATTTCACTTTATGAGGTTTTTTTAACGTTAATATGAGCTCCCCCCCTGCCTGCTTATGGTCTCCCAGTGGCTATGAATGGCAATAGGTGAATGGTAGATCTGTAGATATGGTATTAGGGGAACCACTAAGGTCTATATAAAAGCATCCAAAGAGCACCATGCCATTGGACCTCTAAATTATATTACATTATATTATATCACATCTTCAGCATTGCACCAAATCCTTCAAAGCAGCACCGCCTTGTTGACAACCAGTGAGTTGAACAGAGTTGAGAGCGCACTGAGCTCCGAGCAGCACCTCGCCTCCTCCAGAATGCACCTTCAGAAGAAGTTGTCAGCTGCTTTAGCACTTTTCTCCGTCCCATAAATACAGAAAACACTTGCTGTTAAACTAACTGTCTTACTGGTCTCCTACATGTTTCCAGTCAATGATTTACAAAACACCATAAAGCTAACTGAGATACAAGGAGGGGAGCGAGGCCGAGAGATTGTGTCTGTTTCGGTGCTCACTTGCGTGTATACCTGCATGCTCGTACGTCTTTGAAAGCCCAAAAGTGTGCTTAACTCTGTTTACACGTCTGAGAACATTAGAGTGTGCCTTTTCACCAGTGGTGTGTGTGTATGTGCTTTTAGCTGTGCATCTGTGTACCTATGCACGATAACGAAATGGACATTTATATTTCTAGCTGACTGCCTTTTCCAGGGCTTTCTTTAATGGCTTTGTGTTCCTGTGCTGAGCTGCTCCTTCCTACATATTTCATGACATCCTGTACTCCTCATGCTACACTTCTGCTGCCTAACAAAAGCACTTCTCCTCTTTCCACTCTAGACTTCTTATCTTATTTTTTCTTATTTTGTTTATTCATCTTTTCTGCTATCTGCATTGTGCTGAATATGTAGGTTAGGATGAGATGCCAAAGACAACATTAATGCCATCAGAAAGATCATGTGATAAAATTGTTCTTGAATTGTGCTTGTGAGCAAATCTCACAAGCAAATATGTGACAATGTTTCCTTTGTCTTTCCTTGAGGTATCAGTACTTGACTTAGAATAAAAAATGCGTGCATTGGCCAGGTCCCCTTGGAGCACAATGTTTGTCACTGCATCGATTATCATGGTTTTAAAGGAGGGTTTAAAATATCTTGAAAAGAAACAATAAAAGTCTCTGCAATTTTGCCTGAAAAATGGATGAAGGTTTATGACTGGAATGTTCACGTCTCATTACTGCAAGTAGAAAAATATAACACCTTTCAAGAACAGGGCAATTCAATCTGCTTTGCATAAGACATAAAATAGTTAACAGTAAGACAAGATATAAAAGAAACACAAGATAGTATAAAAAGACAGAATATGCTACGTTTAAATAAAACAGAATAAACAAGACAATACAGTGCAAGAAATGAAGAAATAGTCCCAAATTTAAATTTAATTAAAGGCAGTTCAAAAAGGAGTTTTAAAGAAATGTTGGAGCAGACCTTAAGTTCCAGGAGATTAAAATTTTTGTGGTCATATTTTGACTTAAAACATGTGTAGTAGTCAACACTGGTGAAGTGATGTGGTCCTGAATGTTACTGCATACGGTATCATTTAAAGTGAGGTGTACACCAGTGTAAGCTTCAAAATAAATACAGAATGGATATATTACAGTATATTCATCTTTTCAGAGTAGTCCTTGACAAATAGTCTTTCATCTTAACAAATTAGAGTAATGGGTAAAAAGGTTGAATATCCATTTTCAAACAAATTCTTTCATTTACCACACTGATTCTAAAAAGATTTAAAGATCACATTATTACATAATTATATATGTTTAGGTATCAGGGAGAGCTGGATGTGTTTTATATCTCCACATACTATGGTGGCCCTGAAACCACGGCAGCGACAGCATTTTGCCACAACATGACGACCTTAGTAAGACTGAAAAGGAAAGGTTAGGTACATATTTGACGCTGATCCTCGTCCTGATTGGTTGGTATTTTACAAATGGATCTGTGTTTGATATTGTATTTCCATTTTTGGTTTCTGATTTCAAAAATGAAAAACGAGAAAATGACATTATGGCCATTCTACACGCTTGGCTTTTATTACAATATGTTTTTTATTCTTCAAATGAAGAAAAGAAAAAAGGAATTTGCTAAAAACCAAAATCTGAAAGATTTTTTGAAATCAGAAACAAAAACCCAAAATACGGCTCTGCATTTCTTTTTGCATGTGTTTCTTTTTTAATTGAAATGAAAATTGAAAAAAACAAACATGTTATTTCTGTTTGATTATTTCATGGCTCAAATGAAAAAACAAACCAAACCATTCACAAACCCATTTGTAAATTCCAGACAGTGCAACCAATCAGGACGAGGATCAGTGCCCAATATGTACCTATCCTGTACGTTTCAGTCTTACTGATGCTGTCGTGGGATTTGCTGTCGTGGTTTGCACTTAAGGGCCACCGTAATATGCAGACATCTAGATGCATATGGTTATTTTTGAAATTTTTTTAGTTTTCTGGGTCTCGAGACATGGCGACAGCCTACAACAGAGCATAATTATTTTTAAATTGTTTACTGCGACCCTAAGAATAGCCTGACAGCGGAATACAAGGCAGGAAGAGAGAGCGAGTGTGTGTGTGTGTGTGTGTGTGTGTGTGTGTGTGTGTGTGTGTGTGTGTGTGTGTGTGTGTGTGTGTGTACTGCCCGAGGCGTTGAATGTGTCCATCCTGCTGCTCTCATGTTCAGTGGTAATGTTAAGTCAGACCTGCTGCAGGAGAGACACGTCAAGATCAATACACATTGACCTCCTCTGCTTTCAGCTTCTCTCTCCTTCACCATCCATCCACTCCTTTGGTTCTCATCCTCCCACCTGTCCTTTCCTTCTTTTCCACTCTTGTCTTTTCACTCCTCCCTATCCTCACTTATTCTCTATTTCACTCTCAGCTTTGTATTTACTCCTCTGACGACCTTTTCTCACTTTTTATTTTTAGATCTTTCATCCATATCTTTCTTTCCTTCCTCCTCCTTCTCTGTGACACATCATGTATAATTAAGGGAGATCACTGTTCTTCATGTGGCCAACATCAGTCAGCTGTCAGTGACGCGCTACACCACAAGTGTGTGTATGTGTGCACATATGTGTATGTGTGTGTGTGTGTGTGTGTTTGAAGGGTGGGGTAACATTGGCTCACTTTGCATGAAAGATTTAAAAGTAGCCAGTGAGCCAAAGTTCCGCAATTACGGACATTAATTCACCATACTGTGAAAGAAATTACTGCATGGCTCCAAAATAGCTCGTAATAACTTGAACTTTTGACAGCTTGAAATACATCCTGCTGATTGCTCCGTTTCTATTCTTGTGGAAGTCACCTTATCAATACATTACAGTGTATTTAAAGATGCATGTGGTTGCTGGTATTGTTTTTCATTTGCCTTTTACTAGGTCGATGAGCGGTGTGTGTGTCGTAGAGGTGGTATCTGTCTTTTATTTACTAGTTTTTTGTAGCTGTGTGTGTGTGTCTGTTAGGGATGCTGAGGCAGTACTATTGTTTCGGCTGGTAGGCATTCTTTGAAACAACTTATAAATAGCATTGGTTTCTATTTTTATCCTGCTTGCCGGCGCCTCTTTGATGCTCCTCCAAAGATGACTAAAGAGACATAATCCTTTTTCTGACTTGTGCTTGCAACTGAGAGGAGGCAGAGAGATAAGACGGTGGGATAGAAGAGACAGAGGGAAACATCAAAAGAAATGGCGAGCGGGAAAAACAGAAAGATGGTTGATAAGACAACACATGAGGGAGACATGGTTGGTCACATTACATGAGCTGAGAGGATGACGGCAGCAAATCAACAGGGTGTAGGAAGGAGTAGGAGAGGAAACGAGATGGAGTGGCTGTGGGAATCACAGATTAATCAGATTAAAACATGAAACAGATTTGAGAGGGGACTGGCAGACAGGGCAGATTTTTTTGAAAAAGGAAGATAAGATGAAGGAAAAGGGGAAAGTTGTTCTTCTACAACTTCTACAATGCTACGAGGTTGGAACAGCCAATAAACCACAGAGAGGAGAACGTGAGAGGTCAGAGGTCACACACGGGAGCTGATTGACATTCGTTGTCTTGCTCAAGGACACTTCAGATCAGGTCATCCCTGTGAAGTACTTCTTACTCACGGTCACTATGCTGGGTGACAACCACTGCACACATATTTAGAATGAGATATTTGCAATCAACAAGCAAAAAGTTGACATCTGGGCCTAGTTTATCATCTTATTGTATGTATGAATTTATACTACATTTTAGACAACATGGTAATGTGTCCGAATGTCTATGTAAGTCAAGAGAGTTGTATTTACTCCCTGTCACTTCATACTTGTTTTAGAATTAGGCAATTAGTTAAAAAAAAACAGATTCCAAACAAAATATAAAGAAGTGACCTTAAGTCTTAAGCATGATTTATAGAAGCACGTTTAGGATTTGTTATAGTTTTTGTCTCTTTTGTAATCAATAAAATGTTTGGTGGTTTCTGATTGACTTTTAAAGGACCTTTCAAAAAGGCAGTCTATATGTCACTGTTTTTAAATTGATTAAGGACCCAGGTTTTTTATGATGACACTGTTGTTTGATAATGGTGAGTGAAAGTGTTTACCTGGAAGTGTCTCTGTGTCTGTTTGAAACCGCACTGCTGCCACTTGCCAGGACACTCTTGTAAAAGAGATTTTTAATCTTTTTTTTTTATTCTGGTTAAATAAAGGTTTGAATGGAAAAAAATGAATGCCAAGTTTAGATAATCCTCTCAGTATCAATACTAGTCCTGGGTCGATATAGCCTATTAGATAGATAGATAGATAGATAGATAGATAGATAGATAGATAGATAGATAGATAGATAGATAGATAGATAGATAGATAGATAGATAGATAGATAGATAGATAGATAGATAGATAGATAGATAGATAGATAGATAGATAGATAGATAGATAGATAGATAGATAGATAGATAGATAGATAGATAGATAGATAGATAGATAGATAGCCTTTATTATTAGACTCATGGTCCATAAAACAAACAAAAATAATAATAAAATAAAATAAAAAAAAGACAGATACACAAGACAAACACCAATTAAACAAGACAGCTATACCAGTAATCCCATAAGGGTGACTGGTATCACAAAGCACTGAACCTCGGGTCAATCAGTTGTGAAATGATGAGTTACAAGAAGAATTCAGGCGACCAATATATTTGTACGTCAGATTCCTCAGTAAGGCAGAGAATGTAAAAACTCCGGCTTGACAGAACAATTCACGTGCAATACACCTGTACTATTGAAAACAAACAATTAAAACTGAAGTAATCTGCACAATCTGCACTGTATTATTTGTATTTTCATGTATTTTCACCAAACCGTAGGCTGCCACACAACCTTCCACAACATCTTTGCTGTAGTTAAAACCTCAGTTCAACCACGTCTGCATTTATGTTTATTTAAACATTTAGAATGTAAGTCAATGAGGAGAAAACTGTAGGTCTGTAGGTGTGTGCGACTCATCATCATCATCATCATCATCATCATCATCATCATCATCATCATCATCATCATCATCATCATCATCATCATCATCATTGTGTGACTATGCACTGTAGGATGTACACACCATTACTTAATGCATCATAGACCCGAGAAAAATTAGAACGTGTGTGTGTGTGTGAGAGAGAGAGATAGAGAGAGATAGAGAGAGATAGAGAGGCAGTGACAAGCACAGAGACCTTTGTCCCCAAAACAAATAAGCAACCAAACACATAAGCTGCACAAACAGCCTCTCTTTTCTCTAGCCTGGATTTTGTGTTTGTTTGCCACAACATTTTTAACATCCTGCGGTGCAAAGATAAGATAGCCGCTTCAGTGCACCCACCAAGTGCAAACGTCCAGCTGTACACAGAGCGAGAGTGATGGAGATCCACAGTAATAGAAACGGGTTCTGCTCCATATTGATAATTTATGGCTCTACCTCTAAGCTTTTAGGGTGTGTGTGGCCAACCATTAATATGGGTTAATTTGTCCATGTATGTGTGTATATGAGCATTGCAGGTGATTTGCTTTGTCTCCTTCCACACAGGGACAAGGTCACAGCGTAATGAGTGCTGCTCATAGGGATGAGGATAGGATCGATTTAATTGGCCAAAATTCAAATAGGTGTAAACCAAGCCATTGGTATCTTGCTCTGCCTTTGAGAAAATAAAAGCTCAGTTGGGCTGATCTGGAATCTTGCCCCTTATGAGGTCATAAGGGGCAAGGTTACCTCCCCTTTCTCTGCTTGGCCCGCCCAGAGAATTTGTCCCGTCCATGAAAAAGAGAGAGACATCATGGCTTTCAAATGAGCAAAGTGGCAGTTGGTTGATGTCATGGTTGTGAGATCAATACTACACTGTTGCTGTGTTGGTTTCACTCTGATATATTATTCCTTGTCTCTTCACACTGTTTCTCTCAATTTCCCTTCTCAGGTATAGAACAAAGACAGCCTGGATTTACTAATCCAACATTTACTGATAAATGGTGTGATAGTGGGAGGCTACTACAGAGAGGGATGGTGGTGGGGGTGAGGAGAGCATCTAATTCCAAAGATTTCTCTCCTTAATATAAATTGGATTACTTCCATAATTCAGCTCACTGAATGGAAGTGTTTGATCCTCCGCTTCTCTCTTCCAATTTTGTAGACAGTGTAGCTTCAGAGGATAATTTGTATTTGCGTCCTGTCTCTGTAACTTATTTTAAAATCTGTTTTAAGATTTTACTATACTACTTTTCTAGCAGTCTAATCATTAAACTGATCAAGTAGCATTTAAAAAACAAATTACCTGCTGGTGAGTCATTACAAACTCATGCTGTGCGACACACAGAACTCTATTTACATATCTAGTAGAGTCCCACAGTTTTTAAAGATACCAAATACATCTATACATCAATACAACTAAAATGGGAGAAATCTGTCTGTCTGTCTGTCTGTCTGTGTATATATCTATAATTTTCAGAATGAACGCTTTTGTTCTCTGTTAATGTCCTTGTCCCAGATAATTAGCTCTTATCACGTGTATGACACTATAGCATTACTAGGTTGTGTACAGCCTGGTCTCACTGAAATCCGTGAAATGATCACGAACTGTTAACATCTCATTACCGCATCTCTCATAGGAGTGTGTGCTGGCGTCTTCACACAAGGATTGCAGGAATGTAATGCTCTTTCCCCTCACAGCTTTTCTGCTCGGCCAATTAGGTATGCTGTGTCATTGTGTAGTGAAATTAGTCAATAAAGACCAGTCATAATTGAGCTGGCATCCATATTAATTAAACAACAAGCGGTGTTTAACTGGGCCAGGACACCCAGGGTCTTAGTGCTTGACCTGTATTGGTTAATGAGTCACAATCACACAAATCATTCACCTGCTTTACACTAAAAGTTATGGCTATGTTATTACAGTATGGCATACAACATTTAATTTATAATAAAGAATAACACTCATTTAAAGAGAAATTATTATTATTATTATTATTATTATTATTATTATTATTATTATTAAAATATCTGTAGTTTTTTTTAAATTTTTGTAACTTCTAGCATTTAATGTCAGTGGACAACTGTTTTGGTTGAAACCAGCCCTGACAAAACCCAGACAGTTGGTACAACATGGACCACAGTTTTGGTTAGATTTAGGAAAAAGATTATGGTTTGGATAAAAATAAGTATGTTTGTTACAAAACTTAAGTCACATACGTAAATGTAAGTACGTTACGCACGTTTGTTACGTAACTTAAAATAAGTCAACTTTGACTTTTGGTTTCATGCGGGACACAAACAGCGGTTTCCTCTGTGAAAGTCCCATGTTGGTTTGACCCATCCTTCTCGTCCTCCTCACTACATAGACTTTGATTAGAAGCGTATTTGTGATACGTCAAAAACAAACTTAACCCGAGAGAAAATACATTTCCCTCGAAATGTAATTGAGAAAGCCATTGAGTTGAATGGGAAGGTAATTTTTAGGAGACAGGGTTGGTATAGCTGTGTCCATGCTCAATATGTATGACATGAACTAAAACGGTAAAGTCTTATTGACAGGTATATGTACTGTATGATTTACTGTATCGTTATTTGCATGATTATATATTTTTATATACAATAATACATCTGTATTTTTCTCATGTCATACAAAAGAAGCAACTTAATGTTTTGGTTCACTCTCACTGCTTTCATGGTGCTCTAAAAACCCACTGTACATTACCTGCTGTTACATTAGTAACCCTTAGAGGTTGGCAGAGACCAAAAACAGAGCTAAAAAAGAGTGAATACTGGACTTGATGGCTGTGAACAAATGAATAAAAAAATGTTTCCGTAACTGCTGGATCAATAAATCCAAAGCAACTGTTTACTAGCAAGTTCACCATATCAACTTTAAAGGATTTAAAGGAAGTGTTATGAACAAAGTGTTAAATCATGAGTTATTATGGTGTTGTGCATTATGGAGGTCAAAACTTACTTGACTTCAGTTAGTTTACCAGATGTTTTTGTGAATTTACAATAAAAGTAGGAATAAATAATTGATTCCATGTGTGTTTCCTACTCAATATGCTGATGGTTATCTATTTTTTCCCTTCAGTTTTTCTTGGCTTGGACTGCGTCTGGACTCAGCCAGACGCAGGAGGTTGCTTTATGGAGAAAAAATGGTAGAGGATGGATAGACAAACTCGAACACACACGTCAAAGTGCACTTTGCTTCTGCTAAACTGAATACACTCTACACTGAGGCTCTATTGAAAGTGTGTGTATGTGTCTGTGTGATCAAGCGAGGCAGAGAGAGGAGCACTTTGCCGTCATTAGGTGAGATCATGTAGACACAAGATGACCGAGTTAATTTTTAATGCCCAGCCTTTGGATATATAAAATATGTATTCAGCCCTTGTTGGACATGACATAGACTCTTTACATCTCTCTTCCTCTCTGCCTCGATCGTTTTAGTCAATCTTCCAATCGCTCTTTTCTTCTCTCCTTTTTTTAGCTCTGTCTTTGCCAACTCTCTCATTCAGCCTCTTGTTGTGTTTGGCCCTGATTCACTCTCTGTCTGGTCTACTCTCTTGGCGTCAGTCCGCCTCTCTTCTCCCCTCAAGTGTCTGTCCTGTGAACCAGACAGAGGAAAGGTGTTGTTTGATGATCTGGCTCGAAACAGCTTGCAGCGTGGCTGTTTTCATTCTGTTTCTATTTTTCCTCTTCCCTCAGTGTGTGTATGTTTGCTCTTCAGATTTAATAGCTTAGTAACACTGTTGTCACGGATCAGCCGAAAATCCTAAAGACATGTAGACAGACAAACACAAACACAGGGCTGACTCGCTAACTTTCACTTAACTCACACACACGCACTGAATTTTTACCTAACTCACACATGCCGGCAGGCCAGCATGGAGACACAGACGGTCATGGCTACACCCACAGGGATACACACTTGATTAACATCTTACTTGTGTCACAGTGATATAACAATAAACCTGAACCAGCCAATAGGAACACGCTATCTCTAAAATCGCTGACAGCTGATTGTTGCTGTGGTGACGTATCAAAGGTACCATGGGACATCCACCTAGCTTTGTTGTTGATGTTTTTGTTAGGGAAGTAATCTATTACTCATTACACAATGAAAACACAATTACATTACTTAACAGTAACTTAACAAGGAGATTAAGCTATATTTTAGTAGTTTTAGTAGTTTTAATAGTTATATTACTGATTTTGATTTAGGCCTTTAAACAACTCCAAGTCCTCTACACATGTTGCATTATTTTCACATGTAAATAGAAAACTAGACATTATGATTTAACAAGCACCCAGTCTATGTTTTGGAGGATTTACTATCATTATATATATTACTGCAATCCAGTTGACACTTTTTCAGTTTTACATCAATCCTCTATTTACACTTCTAGTATGGCATTGAACAGGCAGACCCCAAAATAGGAGTAACGGAGTGTTACTAGGATTAGTGACTGTAATTTAATTACTGAATCTCAAATTTATAATTGTAAATTGTATCCACCAACTTATCACTGAAAAAAGTAATTCCATTGCTGCTAATTAATAAGTTACTATGTATTAACCATGCTATCCTCTTTGGCATTCTACAGTATAGAGGGCAGGACAACTGGCAATAGTGTTTAATTAAATATTTATATTATAATGTGCTCTGTGTAGTGGGTTTGTGCAGTTAGCCTATATATGAACTCCTTCTGTGTATTGTGTACTTGATTTATTTTTAATTCTTCTTCACTGTTCGTTGCATTGACCTGAAATTGTTGGCTTCTTTACAACAGTGTGTCTTCGCATTTACTGAAACAATGTTTGCTCTGCTATGATTAGTTAGTAACATAAAGCTGCTGTGTTGATGCTGGTGTTGTGGACAGTATGCTAACTTGAGCTGCTTTTGCTCACTCTGCTGCTTCGGTTTTTACTATTTTTGAGGGGCTGCTGTGACATTTACATTTTTTTTTGGCCTTTCTGTTAACACCCACATTATACTACATTGACTACACATAACAAGATTCTTTACTGAGAAATGGAGCATGACTCACCAAGAAATGTATTTGAAAGGTTGCCTCGTTGAGAGATTGCAGTGTTTACCAAACACAACATATGCATTGGATTTCATGTTTGTGTAAAATAGATTAGGATGACTGTGGTGGCTGAACCGGGTTATCTGAGGTATGATTTCAGATGATTTAAGGGTTTAGATGCTGTGTGACTGGTACTTGTATGTATATAAATCATATATGACTGCTCCGCCTTAAAAGGAAGTCACAGGAGAAGTAAAAGCACAACCTCAGATTCAATTTCATTAGGGGAAAGAGTATGATTGGAAGTAAATGAAAAAAATATTGGGGTTGGCCTATAAAAATGAGGGAAAAGACAAGAAGTTTAGATGCTGCTGGTGGAATGATAGAAACAGTTAAATCTCCCCGAACATCCTGAGGATCGGCGTGGTGATGGGGATGGTTTCAGCTGACGTAGCAGAGACAATTAAACCAAAGAGAGTATTAAAATATTAAAATATTTCCCGGGTAAATATTTCTTCCTACATACTGAGTGTTGCTTTGTCTGAACAAAGTGCTCTTTCCTTGTACATGCTGAACATATTGTACATCTGATGTCCAAGGCCTGTAGTTTGATGCACTGCCTGTCCAGGCAGAAGTGCTGGAAGTGTCCTTCTGCTGCAATCATTCAGCCGTTGTCTATCCCTTACCCTATGGTGCATATCAGCTGCAAATGTCTGCACATAGAATTAGCGAACAAAGCTAATGATGAGGAAAAACAGGGATGTCGGACATGCACGGCCAAATTATCAATAATTTCTATTCAAAGAAAACTGAGACGCTGTTAACACTAAACATGAAGCGTCTTGAGTGCAAAAAAAAATTTGTAAAATGCTCCACAGTCAATGAAGACAATCTTGACAGATCCTGCTGCAGTTTAACGTGTGTCAGGGACAAATTCGGCATGATAACAGTTTGTGTAGTTATATATTTAAAAGAAAAGTGATCAGTTGCCACGGGGATGTGACAATGTGTCATGATTTTCTGGCATACTGACATTATTGTTGATTGGCAGCTTTACATGTTGTTTTACTGACAATTGTGGCCAAAGTGACAGCTGTGGCTCTATGACTGTGTGACGTGTGTGTGTGCGTGCGTGCGTGCGTGCGTGCGTGCGTGCGTGCGTGCGTGCGTGCGTGCTTGCGTGCAGGCGTGAGTGAGTTCTGCATGTGTTGATGTAGACATTCATGTGTGTCTTCACACTTGGAGTAAATCACAACAAGGGCAAATAGACGATTTCCTACAGAGTCAATCAGTCCTGCTTAACTGAGCACAGAATCCACCTCCATCAGCAGGTAGTAGAGCTGTTATAGGACAAACCCACACACACACATACACACACTCAAACACACACACAGACATTCGAAATGATCTGCAACACATATAAAATGATATAATGGAAATCTAAGGAATGTTGAAAACTTAGTCAATAGGTATGGAAGGTGAGATTGGGAAGTGTATTTGTTCAAAGATTGGATAGACACACATATTTATTTATTTTGTGTGTGTGTAAGCATAGTCACACCTTGGACACATGTGAAAGTGTTGATTTTTGCTTAGCTAACACTTTATCCTAACAAGTCTTGTCTGTAAGTGATGATTATTGACTGAGGAGCAGGTAATAAATGCAGAGTGATTATCGATCTCCCTGTGTCTGCTCTGTGTTTATGAACTGCATATGGACTTTATTTAATGGCATTTTAAGAGGCTGAGTCTGGAATACGACCTCAGGAGATTACGTCGCCAAGAGACAACTACATGTGCATCACAGTGAAATTGGCCAAGAGGGGATTGTTTGGTGTGATTATGGCACAGTGATGCAGCTGGGACGTTGGGATTTAGCATCATGGATGGAAAGATTAAAGATGAGTAGTGGATTCCGACTGGGCAAAAAATAACACCCTGGATTTAAATTTGAATGTTTTTTGTGTGTATGTCTTTACAGAGAGACACCAAAGGCCAGTTCCTGTTGGACCATGTGTGTAACCACTACAATCTACTTGAGAAAGACTACTTTGGTATTCGATATGTGGACCCCGAGAAACAGAGGGTAACCATCATACACACAGCATTTGGGCTGCAACTCACAACTTTTTTATTATTTGGCCTTTTTTATAATATATATATATTATATATATATATTGATTAATTTTTCAAAATGCTTGTTTTGTAAATCTAACAATCCATATGTAGTTTAAAATGATATAAAACAGAGAAAAAGAGCAAATCCTCACATTAAGAAAGCTGGAATAAGCAAACATGGAATGGAATATGGAATATTTAACAGTTACTAAAATTATAATCCAAAATGTTATCAATTGATGTTCTATTGGTTAACTAATCGATGAATCGACTAATTGTTTCAGCACTGAAACTGAACGACTTTTATCTTGAGGCAAGAAATAGTCGTAAAATGTTGTATCTTAACGCATTTTTCTAGAAAGTGATGATCGCAACTACTAGCTAAGTCAGCATGGCCAAAATGAGATTATTGAATATTAATTGGAAGGCAGTCAGTACAGTTTATTTCAAGTTCAGGTGACAAATAAATGATCAGTTTCCATATTTGAAACAGCCCACACACAGCACAGACCAGTCACTTTGTCTTAACAGAAATAGAAAATGAGAAAGAAACAACAGCAAGCAAGAGGTGTACTGTACAACATTAAAGACCCAAGAACAACAGAGTGCAGAAAACCTTACATACAATGCATTCTCTTTTTGGATAGGTGCAGTTGTTACACCAATTTTATGTTGTAATAGATTTGATGTCCAAATGTGCCAAAGGGATGAAGGGAAAATAAGTTCCGTTCCTTCAAATTGTCAATAAAAAAATAATGACTGCATACATTAAACAGTTTTGAGGGATCAAAATTCTTGTATACTCTGGAGTACAGGAAACTCACTTCTTCTCTTATTAGCACCACTAATCTTCCAGGTGAGCAGGGCGTTAAAAAAATAGAGCATTGCTCTTACTGAAACATCTCTTTTTAAATTAAGATCTAAAGCGTAATGTTTGGTGTTTTTCCAGGTGTTGCCCGTTATAAGAACATGATATGTATTATGTTTTATAAACACAAATCTCAAGCCATCCAACAGGGTCTGAATACTCCGTTCTCTAAATTGATCTTTTTTCAGTCAAAGTGTCCGTATTGTATGCATGGTTGTATGCATGCAATCAAGTGTATGGTTGTTTTTGTAAATGTTTACATATGAGTATACATGTATGGGTGCGTGTGTGTATATAGATAAACGTATAGTTTTATATGTTTACAATGTATAATCATTTATAGTTGATATGTATATATTTATTAATGTAAATTCTGCTTTTATTCAGTTGTAAACTGTGCAAATAAACTCTCTTGCTCTCTCTCTCTCTCTCTCTCTCTCTCTCTCTCTCTCTCTCTCTCTCTCTCTCTCTCTCTCTCAGCACTGGCTGGAGCCCAATAAGCCTGTGGTGAGGCAGATGAAGTGTAAGTGTCACTTCTGCTCCCTCCTTGTTTTTCTGTGTGCTTTTCATAAAATGGGCATGTAAACAGAGAGCAGAGTGTGGAATGCATATGTATTTGTGCGTGCACATTCTTGTATATGTATTTGTATATGTATGTGTTTCGGTAATGCCTCGCTTCTTCATCTGCTTAGTGTGAGGAAGTTAAGCTCTGCAACAAACAGACACACAGACCGCAGTGACTCTTAAAAATCAGCATGTAGCCTGTTGTATGAAACATTTATTATGTGTGGTAATAAAAAAAATGTGTAAATACATTTGTTTTTCCAAATGGACAAATAGCATTTAGGAAATGCACTCATATACAGGGCCTTATTATTCACTTTATCCCCAGGATATATTGCTCACATTTCCACTTTGAGTAGTGAATGAGCCAGACAACACAAACAGAGACCCAATAAAGACAGACAAGGTGACACAGCAAACTGCCTGAGGGATAAAGAGGAAATAAACTAAGAAATATACTGAAATACACAGACACGGCAGGGGAGCCAGACGACAGAGAACTCAGTTGTGTTCAGTGGATGTGCAAGTTCACCAGTGACATGTTTCGTGGATGAGCTAGCATTGATAGCATTGATAGAATGAATGAATGAATGTTTTTTACAGCCAGGAAAACAAAGTAACACCAAGGCATGAGCCAGCGACATAGAGTGTACTGAATGCTGTTGACCATCACCAACAATGAAAGGATGCATATTTTATCTGAGCCCTGGTAAAGTTTGACATTTGTGTCAGTTAAGCTGGGTTATGTACATGCTGACAAACATTCACACATAAGGATAAACTCATTGTCTAATGACTATGACTCACAGTTTTCCGCTACTACTCTGCAGTGCACACACACTTTGTGATATGACTCAGAAACCATGTGATGGTGATACTTCACTTAATAATGGAATGCAGGATAATAATTTTACTTAACTATGTGCTATTGCTAGTTTTACTCATTTGCTAATACTTCTTCCACCACTGATTGTGACACAAGTAATGAAACAGCCCATCAGTGTAGTATCAAAAATGCTGATGTAATATCACATTGCAGTGAATCGTGAGACACACTATATTTCTAGAAGCAAATGTTTTATTCCCTTCCTGGTAAGGAGTAGCTGAAAGAACAAGGGAAGACATGTCTGCCTTTGCCTCATAAAATATTTACTGAAAACAAATTTTGCTTTGTCAGACACTTCTTATTCAAAATCAAGAGGCAAACTTTTTTTTAATTTAGAATCCAATTCACCTTGGTGTCCTCTACCTTTTTTATTTGCATTTTTACTTTGCTATCTAGTCTAGGAAATTGTCCAGGTGTTTGAATGTAATGCAACATTCTGATGTTTACAGTTGAAACTGACGCCTTGCTGCAAGTTCGCCCACCCTTTTAAAGACTGTCCTGTTGATTCTGTCCCACTATTAATTAATAAAGGAGCTATTAGTGGTGTGTTCTGCTTCATCAGAACGTGTGCAAGAGGGCAGGTTGAAGGCTGAGGAGACCAGTCAAAACTAATGAGAGATGGGGATGGAGGAAGACAGAAAAAGAAAGAAAAAGATGGGAAAAGATTGATAAAGAGGAAATGTGTGTTGGGGGCTAATACAGAGGGGAGAGAGAGGAGACAGTGATAGATAATATAGCTAAAGGAAGAAGTCTGATTAGGGAGAAAAAGAGGAGATTGGAGAGACAGTTTGAGATTAGAGATGCTGACAAAGAGTGAAAGAAAGAAAAAGAGATTAGGGAAAAGGACGAGTGGTGAAAAGATCTGAGTCGCACTGACACATCAGTTCGCCCTGTGGCAGCATTTACTCTCAAAAAAGGATGTGTGGCTTGTGATGTATTTTCTCTTTGTGCGTCACAGTTGACTTGCATATGCGTCACATTGTGTGTGTGCATATTATGTGCCAATTCACTTTCTTCACTTTTTTTTTCTTTCTTTCCTACGATTTTTTTTTTTTTAAGTATCTTGGTCCCTTAAGCTTCAGCAAAAAGCAGCTCCAATTCTTTGGGCGCGGGTGGGAGGATTGCGTCTTTCATATTGCTCGCCATGTATTATGTAGATGTGTGCTGTTTTTCAAAGCTAGATAATACCACAGAGGATCACGCCATTAAAGACAGAGTGGTGAGGGCACTCTGTAACGATTTCTGGCCCAGTAGATGATGCTCACTTTCTTCCTCCTCGTCTACCATTTCCCTTTTTTTCTTGTCTTGTCTTTCTCTTTCTAAGTTTATGGTTGATGTCCACTTTACAATCACTGCCTATAGCAGATCAGATCATTTAGCATCTAATCCCAAAAATGTCCAGTTGTTATTTCCTTGTTCCCTTTGGTTTTTTCTTTCACTGTACCTACATATAAGAATCTGTAAGACTTGGTAAGCATTTTATCGATACATGATTCATACAACAAAACTACACTGTAAATGGTGTATGATTTATCAATATTTGTGTTTGCATGCCCTGCACACTTCAATGAGAAAACTTTGCATGTTAGTGTGTGTTTATATGCCATTTTGTGAGATCAGGGAAACCCCAGGAGAAAGTTTGAGCTACAGCTGCCGTTTGATCAGAGCCCCACATCACTGACTCTGTGTGTGTGTTTGTGTGTGTGTGTGTGTGTGTGTGTGTGTGTGTGTGTGTGCGCTTGTGTGAGCATGGTTGTGTGAACGTACGTAAGTGTGTATGTATGTTACCAAGCATGTTTATGCATCATTCAAACCCTTCTCTCCCGCAGTAACTACTCCTTCTCCCCCACACACGCACGCACACACACACACACACACACACACACACACACACACACAAACACACACGTAGAGTCAAAAATAAAATGCTTTAGGACTCAGATCAAAGAAAACGAAACAGACCCCAGTTCAAGTAAAGCACTTTATATGTGTGTGTTTGTGTGTGTGTGTGTGTGTGTGTGTGTGTGTGTGTGTGTGTGTGTGTGTGTGTGTGAGATGAGTAATTACTTTAATTATCAAATGACTAATCAGTATTTTTGTCTCCAACTTATTTTTCTCCTCAGTTTTAATCCTCATTGCTCTGCTCCCCTTCTGTCTTGCACTCACTCAAACTCTCTCTTCTCCTCTTTCATCTTCTCTCCTAATTAAAACCATCTACTTTTCTTCTCTCATCTTTCTCTTCTGCTTTATCAAACTTCTGTCTCTGTCATTTAACTCACTTTCTTCTTCTCTAATGTGTTCTCTCATCTTAACTTTCTTCCCTTGTCTCCAGCAGCTCAGCAGCCGTACACAATGTGTTTCCGGGTCAAGTTTTATCCCCACGAGCCTATGAAAATCAAGGAGGAGCTCACCAGGTAAAAACTAACACACACAATGGATTGTTTATGAGTGATTACGTAAGAAGGGAGAAATGGAGAAAGTGTAAAAAAAGAACAAAACACGCATCTCTCTCTTTTCCTTAATCAAGAGCAGATTTTTTTAAACTACCATGTTAGCAAAAATGTAATAGTTTGATGGTAGTTTAAAAAAGCTCATTAAGGAAAGGTTCAAACAGAATCGCAGAGAGTGCTGATTCTGGGACCTTTGATTGGTTTGCTAACACTAGCCAAGACCTGTTGAAAGAACAAAAATAACATGTATGTAGATGAGAGCCACAGCAGAGACTTTTCTTTTGAAACAGTTGTGTTATGCACAATGCACTGCACGTGCATTTATGCACTTTATTACTGTAAAACAACCACAGAGCGCCTGGGTAGCTTGGCTGTTTGAGTGTGCGCCCCATGTACAAGGGCTCAGTCCTTGCCTGTGTCATTCCCCCTCTTGCCCTCATTTCCTATTTCAAAAAATAAAAACCTGTTTTGAAGAACTTTTTGAAGGAATTTCATCCCTAAGGTGTCTCCTCCCTCCGCTCTGTTGGCATCTCTCTGACTGACTTTCTCCTTGTGTTATCATAGCCCACTGTGCTCCCTCAGGTGTATCTCCACAGCTCTCAACTCAAATTGGGTCAACTTTTCTTACCTTAAGGTCTTTTTGTACATTATTAATGTCATTAAACATCCATCTTATTTCATCTGTTTCTTAGCTTTCTCCTTTCTTGAGTTGTCCTTCAGCTTCTGTCTTTAGATTTTTCATTTATCATCTTTTTTGACCCCATTCTCTTTGCATTTAAACAATTTGAAAGGACTCCATTTGTATTATGTGTCCATTTATTTTAATTAGCTTGTCTTGAAGAAAATCAACCTAATCTCAGATGCCTTCAAGTGATGGTTTGGAGTGATTTTTGCACCATTACTACTTACACAGATATTTTAAGTATACATCATTATGTTATTTACAATACCCATTATTGTTTTTAATGATATTTCTAGGGGGGGACAACCCTTACCCCAAATTCCACAGGATGCAAATGGCTCTGTGCTCCGCCGTCCATAAACACGCACCAGGTCCGGATTTATTGCGGACCCACAAGATCTCGCAAATACATGTAGAATAGAACCACAAAAACAACAACAGTTTGTTTCCATCCAGAGGAATAGAGAAGAAACAACTCTATGCTGTGTTTTCAAGGTGTAGAGCAGGGAAATATGATCCACGGCCTGTTTTATTTTGAAAATTAACCGGATGTTTTATTTGTTTCTGCGCTTAACTTAATGTCCCGCACTATCTGCCATGTGCTGAATTGCTATAGAGCTCTCAGGCATCTGGCAAAAATAGAAGGTCTGCGTTTCTGCTCTGGAGGGCTGCAGATCATCGGAGCCGTTCTGCATCCTGTGAAATTTGGGGGTAAGATGGGGGATCCTGGCCCCTCCAACCCCCCTGGGATTTACGCCTATGCTGCATGGTTGTAACATGCTCTGTGATCACATAGTGTGCAGTCAAAGCACTGCTGACCTACACAAATTAAACCTTGTGCAGTTACTGAGAATAGAAATAATAAAACCAGAGACTGGGAGAAGAAGAGACAGAAGGAGAGAGGGAGAAAAGATGAGTGTTTCTTTTTTCAAAGTAAGGTGCAAGGACAGAAAAGGGTTCAAATTAGAGAAGATGGAATACATTTTATGAAACTTAGCATGTTGATATTATTACAGCTGATTCATTATATAAAGTATTCATTGATTAAAGCAGAAACACAGAGGAGTTACAGATGAAAGACTTCCTGTTACATAAAACAGGAAGAGTGTAAAATATACTGTAACTGTAGCTCAGAGAAGGAACTAGAAGATGAGAAGAGAGAGAGATGACAAATCTCTGCATGCGACAAAAAGGAAAAAAGAAGGCGATTAAATTAAACACATCTGAGAAGGTGATGTAAATAAAGATAGCTGTGTTTTTAGGCCACTTTAAAGAACCTCCAAATGGCTGCAGACCAACTCTATAAATAAAATTATTAAGCTACCGCAGCAGGCTTTTCACTCAATTCAATCTTTCATGGTTTCCTTCTGTTGCTTGAGTCAGAAAACAAGTTTAATGAGTCAGTTGACTGTTGTGTGAACCTCCTCTGGAACAGATGTCCCCATAGTTTCAGCACCGCTGTCAGTTTTGTGTCCTTGGTACCACGAGACAAATCAGCATGTCAGCAGCATGCCTAAACGTGCATCTATTGTAGGCGTTTCCATAGTAACTACAGTACCAGTCGCAGTATAATAGCTGTTACCATAGCAATGCTCTCTCTAATTACCATAGTAACACATCTAGACATTATGGAATCAAGGACTGAGACTGTTTTGGTTTTATGATTTTTACCATTAACCATCTGTAAATATAATATTTAACAAGATGAAATGAAGTTATGGTGATGAGACAAAAGTCACGTCATTAAGGCTCATTTAGCAATATAGACACTAAACACGAGTTAACCAGTGGCGCACATCCACACACTGTAAAATCTTTAACATACTTCCTCAGTAGCGTGGACATTTTGCAGCCATGCATTGCCTTACTCCAAATAAACTTTCAATTTAAGTAAGAAATGTAAAGCACATTTAGGTAGCATATTCAGTTTTTCTTCCTTTTTTTAACTGTGTTTGTGTTGTGTCTGTGTGTCCAGGTATCTCCTGTACCTCCAGCTGAAGAGAGACATCTACCATGGTCGTCTCCTCTGTCCATTTGCTGAAGCTGCATATCTGGGAGCCTGCATCATACAGGGTGAGGCCTAGAGACAACCAGTGGATTTAGTTTAAAGCCAGTGACAGTGAACCTACTGGATATTCAACATGTTACAGTTGAATTCCTACTGGCAATTAGAATACTTTATTTTTAAGATGCACACATGGATATGAGCAGGTTTTTCCTCTTTTTCCCCTAGCATTGGTGCATTTTCGCTAGTTCGCAAGTTCAAACATGAAATTGTGCAGTTTACAGTGGTGGATGTAAGGCAGGGTCAGTTTATTTATATATCACATTTTAGCATCATGGACATTCAAATGCCTTTACATAAAACATTAAAGAACAACTAAAAACAATTAAAAACATTTGAAAGAGAGTTGAAAATAAAAACAAGCTAAAATGCAATAAGACAGGTATAATTGTGTATTCATGACATGAGTGATGGCCTGTGGCAGATTCATCCTCCTTCTATCACAGTTTTGAATACTGTTATTTTAGTTTCAAAACAGCGTGTTCAGTATATAAACAGGATGTTACTGTTGGTATTATACATATATATATATATATTATATTATCCCTTGTAAATGTATTATTTTGTTTTCTTTATATACTGTATGCATACATGGATACCTGTGTCTTTCAGATTTAGCTGGTAGTATGTTGTTTTGAATAATTGGTAAAAATATCTGATTAGCCTATGCTAATCCAAGCAACTCTATTTTGTTATTTAGGAACTGTTCATTTTTCATTTAAGGGGTTACCGGAAGAGTTTTGGGGTCTTTATTCAAAAAATACTTCACCCTTCCTTTGCCAATAATACATGTTTCTAGGACCCTCCAAAATGATTCTGAAAAAAGGCATGACCCTTCCCATCAATGTATTAATGCGTCAATGTAGAGAGCCTTCTTTTATTATAACCATGATGTATACTGTATGACTTAACCTCTGCCTTAAGATATTACACATCACACGCCACTATTATGGTGATTTACTCCCCTCCCCTCTCCCCTAGACTAAAAGAAGTTGGATGACCCTATCCTCAACTAAGAATAAAAAGACATAACCCTCTCAAATTTTCCTGCTGTGGTCCATTTCATAAATACCGAACGTTCCCTTACTCTGACAATTGTTTTTGTAATTGGAGGTAGGTTATGTTGTGTTCATTTTGCGAAATGTTATTAGGAGAAGATTAGCAGGCTAATGTTAGCAATGTTGGTAACACTGTGTTCAGTAAGCTTTACAGTAACATAGTTACATCTTTCAGTTACTGTGTGTAATTACTTTGTAGCAACTCATTTCTAAGACTCGTTTGTGTGGTGCAACATGTTTGGATTTAGTGTTTAACGTTATATCTCAACTTAGTTAAGACTTACTTCATAACTAGGCCTTGTCTGAAGATGCATTTGTCTGGCTACATTTAGTCATCCCACTGGTGTTCTTATCCTACATTTTAAAACAAAACAAGATGTAGGCTATATGGACTAAGGAATAATAAATATTTTCTTCAGTTAATTAGCAGTAACAATTTAATGTTGAATCACAATTCGAAGCCACTTGCTTTAAAGGTGCTCTAAGCAATGTCACGCGTGTTTTAGGCTACAACATTTGTTGTCACATACAGCAAACATCTCATTACTATCCGCGAGCTACCTGTCCCTAGAACACACTGTAAAAAAACATCTCCTCACTATCTGCTAGCTGCCTGTCCCCAGAACACACTGTAAAAAACTTCTCCTTACTATCTGCTAGCTGCCTGTCCCCAGAACACACTGTAAAAAAACATGGTCTCTGTAGACAGCCCAGGGTCTACAAACGGCAACAAAAACAAACTGGGCCCACCTGCACCACGAAGCATACACAAACAGTGTTCCAGCGTTCCAGCCAATTACCGACAAGAAAGATTTGGGGGTAAGGGTTGGGGGGGTTAGTGCGCTGAAGCACAGAAGGGAGAGTGAGGGGATGAGGAGGAGAGAGGGGCAAGCTAGTCTCGTTTTGTTTGAAAATACTTTGAACGTCAACAAGAAGTAACGTCACCCAACATCGCTTAGAGCACCTTTAATATGGATTGAGAGTGGACGTAGGTGAGCTGAGTCATATAAATGAACTGGCTGATACACAAATCTCTGAACTGTGCAAACACTCTGTGATTGGCTCATATCCCCAGAGAGCAGAGTGTGACTGACTGAGTTATCTCGACCCAGAGTGTGTCTGCAGCGTATCATTGGCTGCTCTGATTAACGTGGGCAGGTCCCTGTCCCACTCTGTCAGGGTGCTGATTACAGAGCTGGAGAATAGGTTGAGGATTACTGTTTAATTAAACTCCAGGCATAGAGTTTCATTTCTGATTTAACCTTTATTATGGCAGCTAATTAAGAATGTTTTGAAAGGAGAAAGTAGTGTCTGTTAGGGCTTTTTACTGGATTCAATAATGGGAATGTTTATCTAACTGGGTCATCAGGTGAAAAAAAAATGTTATGTTAACATTATGCAGTTTTTGTCTGGGTTTGAGCAACCAGCTAATTTGCTGATGACACAAATGTAATGATTTTCAAGGAATATTTTGTCACTTTGGGAAATATGCTTATGGGTAATCTCTCTGGTAGAGATTGTAGATTAGAAGTTTGATACCACTCGCTCACATCTTTTCAGAAATACAAGGCTACTCCAAACAGCTAGTTAGCATAGCATTAAAACTGGAAGCAGGGGGAAACAACTGGCTCGGATCAAAGGGTCAAAAAAAAAAGCACCAAAAGCTAACTAATAACATGCTATATTTCTTCATTATTATTATTTATTATTATTTTTTTATGTGTCAAGCTATTTTCTGAAAGGTACTGCTCCCGAACAAAAATAAGTCATTTAAGTAAAACGTTTTTATATTTCAGTTTTAGTACGCATTAAACAAACGAGAAACAATGTGTTAATTATTGAGCTTTAGAGGTGTTTGTAAGCAGATTTTGTTACCTTCAGACAACCAGGCTAGCTGTTAAGATAACCGACTGCTGGCTCCGTACAGACAGCAGAGTGGAATCAATCTTTTTAACCCTCCACCATAAAGAAAGTTATTTCCCAAAATGGTATGGTATTTTCATAGGAGCATGTTGAATTGCTATTGGTTAAAAAAGTTGAATCATTAAAACCGATATTGCATACGCATGTTCTAAACAGTTGGATCTGTTTGTTTTTTTTTGTCACACTGATATCACCCTCTGTCTTCAGCTGAACTCGGGGACTACGACCCAGAGGAGCACCCGTCAGACTACATCAGAGACTTCAAGCTGTTCCCTAAACAATCCCTCAAACTGGAGAGGAAGATTATGGAAATACACAAGAACGAGCTCAGGTAAAACAGATGTGTGTGCAGCATGGGTTTGTGTGTGCTTGGTGGGGTTGTTTGTTGTCTGGAGCGAACATCCCTTTACTGTTTGATTTCAATGACAGGCATGGATGCTCATTCCTGTGGTCTCATCAATCCTGTCGTTCATTTGAAAGTAAATAGAAACTGAAATTAATTTGAACATTTACATTTTGATGAAAATCAACCTTACAGGATGAATGGAGTAAAATGAGCAGAACTTACGTGATCAGGGGCCTTGCTTTTGGGTCCCCACAAAACTGAAAACACAATATCTATAAACCCTGGCATGTTCTCTTGTTTGAGGAGAGAAGTTGGATGTTGAATAAAATACAATACAAGGAAACTGCTAATTTAAAAGAAGAGGAGATTAATGCATTTTTTTATTATTGAATTTATTACAGAGACATATTAACAAACATTTCTGACAATATGCCAGAGTTAGCCAAAAGGCTATTTTTTATCTGCAGTCCCTAGACAGATGGTAAAAGTCACCCTAAAAGAAGTAAAATTACATACATACATAAAAAATTAATTATGTTGAATTTAATTCAATTCAATTCAATTTTATTTATATAGCGCTAAATCACAACAACAGTTATCTCTATACGTTTTTCATAAAAGAGCAGGTCTAGAGCATACTCTGAGATGTTATTCACAGAAACCCAACAATTCCCACTATGAAAAAGCACTAGGCGAGAGAGGCAAGGAACAACTTCCTTTTAAGAGGCAGGAACCTCGAGCAGAACCATGGCAACCGATACACCGCCACATTCTTAGTCTTCTCTGCACGGACAGAATACATTCCTGAATCATAAGATTACCTAAAGACAGTATAATCTATACATAATACCCCTCCCTTGGGTTTATTTGTATAATCGCTGCAGCTCCTGATTGATATTGTTGGGTTTGTGACCGTCACACTTAGAGCGATTATAAAAACATCAAAGACAAATCCTTAATTTCCCACAGCACAGAGGCAGATGATGCCAATTACCCTCTGGATTAACAGCATGTAGATCACTACTGAGTCGTTAAAAGACACTTCAGGTGATTTACAAATGGGGTAGGGTGCACTGTATGTGTGTCTGTGAGTTGTATTTTGAAGCAGTTCTTTAATCGGTTTAACATTTTAATACTGTGCATACAGATAAATGTATTTGTGTACAATTACACTTTTAATATATTTGTCTGGTGTCAGGATTAGTATCAGCGTACATCACTCACTTTCTTGACTTTGCAAGTAAAGCTTCCCACTGAACACTCTGGCTCTGTTAATGTGTCTGTTTCTGCAAAATATTAATGATGAAACAGAATATCACAACAATATCCATCTCAGTTACATTGGCACTCCCCTCACTTTCTCCCTAAGGATGGACGCTTATAAACCATTTTTGACACATGGAGGAACAATGCAAAATGTGTCTTCAGTGTCTCCTCTCCTCTCCTCTCCTCTCCTCTCCTCTCCTCTCCTCTCCTCTCCTCTCCTCTCCTCTCCTCTCCTCTCCTCTCCTCTCCTCTCCTCTCCTCTCCTCTCCTCTCCTCTCCTCTCCTCTCCTCTCCTCTCCTCTCCTCTCCTCTCTTGTAGGGGCCAGTGTGCTGCATTTTCAGAGTTGAACATGCTCCAAAAAGCTCACAGCCTTGAGACTTATGGAGTTGACCCCCACCCATGCAAGGTAACATTAGTGGAGAGTCAGTCTAGTTCAGCTGTGATGCCTGGTGCTGCTGTTATGAAAAGACTCCTGCAAATCTCTTTCTTACAGTAATATTGGCACAATGTATTTTCCATGCCCAATTATTGTTGATCATAATTAACAGAAACATATATTACTGTTCTAGAGGGCCTCCACCTCATGTGTCCACCTTCGTCACAAATTGTGCACTCTCTGTCTCTCTGTATATAGTGTATGTATGTGTGTATGACATAGAAATACATAGTCTTGAAACATAGTGGCTTTTATAAAATAATTTACACACTGATGACCCTAATCTTTAACCTATTTATCTTAGGACAACGTCATTGGGGCAGTTACAGTGAATGTTCAGGATGATTTAACCTACTCTGTCATCTCTTAAGTACAACGTTATGCTTTCTGTTGTCACTGTAAAGTTTAAATTTTTATTGTCAATCTAAACACTAGTAGCGAAAATAAAGCGTAATTGCATTATTATTGAACAAAAGCTTTTTTTCAGTTGCAACCATTTCATTTACAGGTGTAAATATACTCACCAAAGTTGTTCATGCAGTTGGGTGGAAGTTCAGTGGAGAGGCTTCAGTAGAGAGAGTAACCGTGCCAATTACACACATACTCATACACATACTCACCTGTGCTTTTTGCCCTTTGCTTGTTTGCCCTCAATTTGCATATTAAATGGACAGCAGCAGATTTTCAGCTAGTAAAGTCCACGTAAGCTGCTTGTTTACATTTGCACCTGTCAAAATTATCTTGAAAACAAATGAAATCAGGTCTGCAACGGAAACGATCACTTTCCAAAATGAAAATTCTTATTGATTGGTCAGAGAATATCATTGCTTCAGCAAGTACATATCAATGACTTTGTCTTATTGTTAGTACTGTGGTTCATTTGACAATTAATTGTGCCCCTAGTGTTCTCTTCGTGTTTCTATTGTACAATATAAGAAGATGGAACAGACTAAATCTGATAAAGAAAAGTAATATTATATATCTGATCAGTCTTGACCTCTTTGTTCATCTCCGTTCATCCTCCGTCCAGTCAGTGTGAAATAGAGACACCCTCCAATGGCATATCAAAGCATGTTAAGGAGATTAAGGAGAGGTTAAAATATGTCTCTTGGAGAGGATCCCCTTTATCTGCTCGGCTCTTGTCAGTGGGGCTGTTTTTAATTTTGTTTGCTGGAAAGGGCGGTTATTGCTGGGACTGTAGCATTACGCAAATGCAGATCTGTGTAGCTCAAGAATCAGAGAAACTGTTGGAAACACAGAGGGACAAGAAGTGATTAACAGAGCGATACAGAGAGGCACACCAGCAGAGGAAAGGAGGTCTACAGATGATAAACAACGATGGGAGAGAGTGACAAGAGCATTTTATGTTCTGCTCCTTACACTGGAGATGTTTATTGGTTTCATTTTTCCTCACTATGTCAAACATGTATTTTCTGTGCTTTGTTCTTGATGCTAGTTACTGCAAATTAGGGTGTTAAAATGGACACAAGTGTTTTTGTGAGACCTCATTATGTGTTTGTTCAAGCAGCAATTGCAACCCATATTTAGGTTTTATTGTTGGCCAGTAGCCCAGTATCCGTATAATGGGAGCACAACAGGATGTAAGGCGACAAAGTACAAACAAACACAAGACCTTCACCCAGGACACTGGGGTTAGAGTCCTGTTTAAAATTAAAAGAGAACAGTGACATTTTTTTTCAGTGTGACGTATTTCCTGACACCGCTAGAGGGGCTAGTTTTCTAAAAGGCTCCTATGGGTCGTATTAAAGGGTAAGAATAAACAACCTATATGGTTGTAATGTTTGGAGGACTAGTTGGATTTTGTGTAGGTGCCAATACATTTGAGATGATTGATGGTCCAGTTGCCTCCCCGCTGTTAATCCATCTGTATGTGTGCGTGTGTTTGCAGGATTTCACAGGCTCCACAGCCTTTCTCGGCTTCACAGCCACAGGGTTTGTGGTCTTCCAGGGAAACAAGAGAATCCACCTCCTAAAATGGTACACTTGTGTTCATAATTATTAATACTAAATCTGTAAGCATTGAAATTAAATGTATATCCTCTATCAAACAACACAGTCACTCTTTGTTTCATCTCAAATGGAGCTGAATAAAATATTTAATAGGAACAATTTAAAATGATGAGTAAAGTAATCTTTGACTTGAGTTGACGTGGAAGAGCTTTGATTCCTTGCACACTAAACTGAAAACTGAAATATTTAGCTTTTTAACATTACGTTATACGTTAGACATTAAACCCAATGAAACCTAATGTTCAGATTATTGTGCTTTAATCATTTGCCAAGAACATTTGGTAATGTTTTCAGATATGTAACATTTAGTGCCATTTAAAGTACATTATGTAGTAAAAACTAAAAGTATGCACACCTTTGAAGCTGTGGTGGAGAGCAGGGCACTGAACAATCATGGATAACCATGGCCGCTCTCTCCACCCCACACTGTTCCACCAGCGGAGCACCTTATCTAAGAGGTGCCGGCAGAACGCTACGGGAAATCTTATCTGCCACAATCCATAAAACTGTACAACAATTCACAGCTGTTTGTAAGATAACCAACTCATTACCTCAAACATTACAATATTGCATTATTATGCTCCTTGCACACTGACTCCTTCATATTTAATATACATATTTTATTTTGATATATAGACTATTTATGTAGGTTGTAGTTTTCAATTATCACTACATGTACACTATTTTCATTCCTATAAGTATTTTTTTCAGTAGGTGTTTTGATCTTCTGAATTTGTTGTATGGGTGAGTGAGTGAGTGAGTGAGTGAGTGAGTGAGTGAGTGAGTGAGTGAGTGAGTGAGTGAGTGAGTGAGGATGTCCTTTTTTTTCAGTGTAAAAGTTGGATTTATTATAATCATTAAGCCTATCTTCCAAATTCAATCAGGTAACTATTAAATAAATAAATAATAAGTCATAATATCATGGTTCTTTGCAGGGCTGATGTTAGCAAGCTGAAGTTCGAAGGGAAAACATTTTACGTCATCGGGATTCAGAAAGAGGTGAGTGCAGTGTTGGCTGCTCCTGCATGCTCTTTCTCCTCTAAATACTAAAAATATGCTGTGTAGTTCCCAACGTCATGATGATGAATTGTGTAGTCTTGTAATCATCATAATGATGCCCTGTTAGAGCCCATCCTTTAATATGCGTGGAGTTCAGTACATTTGGAAGAAAAGTTACATTCTATGTTCATTTAGATTCAGTTTTGTGTTAGTTGACCCCCAATTGTACTGTGGATCCTGTATTCTTTTTCCTCCTTCCTTCTACTATATCTTTCCTTTTGCCCTTTCGTCATCTGTAATGGTTACATCAGGTAAATGTGCTATGAAACTGTATTGTTTGTCCATGTAATGTCCACCATCACACACACTGCATATGTGTGTGTCACTGTTTCAGATCTCCTTAACAGGCAGGATTCACTGTAACAGGATGGTGGGTGTGTTACAACTAACATTCTCACTCGCGTCATGTGGCGACTGTGGCCCAAATATGAGACTCCTTCACTACATCCATGTTAGGACACGGCCAACATCTTTTACAAACATGAATTATATGACATTTTTGACAAACTGACAGCAACTACTGGCTTTAAACATATTAAGTAACAACTAGTAGAGGTTTCTTGCATTTGGGACACGTTTCATCTATACACTCAACGTTTGTCTTCCGGTTTAGAACTGTGGAAGATTCTAAGCAGCAGTTCTGGTGCATTAAACCTCATATATGTGCACACCGTCTTTTTTTTTACAGCTGATTAGTGTCTATTAGTGTCTTGTGTTTCTGTTGGACTCACATATTAACCCGTATTGATAGGTACCTGAACACTTGAAAAAACTTGAACAAAAATGGTAACTACTGTAATTAGAGCCAGGTTGCTCTTTAATCTACCAATCAGTCAATCAATCTCTATTCCCTTCATTACAGAAGCTTAAACCAGCTCTCTCATCTCCGCTTAACTTTGTCAGTCTGTCTGTTCGTTTGGCAATTCATGAATGGCTGAAGATGTAGTTTTATCTTTGTGTTTCTGTCTCTTCTCTCTGTGTGTAAACATAGTCATCACTGGTGAGTAAATGCAAGTAATAATAGTAGCACAAAACAATTTGATGCCTCTCCCCTCAATCCTGCCCTCACCTCACTTTTTCATTGGAGGAACCTTTTTCATCTTTTACTATGGTCATTATCTGTCATTTTGTTTCATGCCACTTTAACACAACATTTTCTATGTGATTGCATTCAATGTATCAATATATTTATTTTCAGTTAATTATTTTTTAGCTCATGTGTGAAAATGTCTATTTTGAGTCTTTGTGTTACCACAGATTCAGTTCTATGGTTGAAATTTCAATTAACATCCCTGTCCCTTTCCATAGCCACATTATCAGAATGAGCTTTATAGCTACATTGTCAGTAAACTCTAGATTATGCAATATTATGATGCATAATCTATAACTCTGGCAAATATTTAATGTCAGACATCTTGTTGAGAAAATATGTCTTCATTTTGTATGTGTCTTTATGTGTGTGTGTGTGTGTGTGTGTGTGTGTGTGTGTGTGTGTGAGTAAGAGAGAGAGAGAAAGAGAGAGAGAGAAAGTGTATATAATGTATATATTTACATGTTTTACTCTATATTCTTTGTATATTGATGTGTAGTCATCCAATGTGACGGTTCACTGCATGATTTCACTCTTTGCTATCACCTCTGTTATTTAGCCTGGAACACATTTAACTTAACCGTCCCATTTTGAGCTGATGGCAACTTTTTATGGCTTTAAAACTGTAATGCTTGCTTAAAATGCACTTTAGCTATTGAATAATTTTCTCCAAGCTCCTGTTTCTTTAGTTATCTACAGTATAGGTGTCCCAGCTTAGAAATTAAATGTCAATGGTTAATTTAAACGGTTTTAACAGTACACCAGTGGATAGAAGTTAGAAAATAAGTGTATCACCTTTATTGAGGTATTGGAAACAGAAGAAGTTATTTCTCCAAAATTTTGTGTAATATTATAGTACATGTTGTTTAGCAGCAGTTAAATCTGCATCATAAAATGTCATGTACTGTAAAAGCTCTTTTTGCATGTGAGCCAAAGTGAGACCAGAGACAATTTGTTAATAATATTTAAAAATGCAGTTCTTTTGCACACCTATGAACACACACACACACACACACACACACACACACACACACACTCACACACACACACACACACACACACACACACACACACACACACACACACACTCACAGCCACTGCAGCACAGTGTGTAAATCAGAACGACCTAGTATGATGTGGGACACTGGGGGGTTGAGCAATATAGCTGACTAAGGGGCTTTAGGAAAGGGAACAAACAAATCAGTGCACTCCCAAGTTATTGATCTCAGTGTTTCCTCTCTCACTCACCCTCCACCCATGTTGAACAGCCTTGATCTGGTACCTCGTATTAGAAGATAGACAGGCCTGAAAACTAAACATTTACAGAAATATGTCTCTCCTCTTAGTCAATAAAGACCCAGGTTCTGCAAGCTACGAGCCCTTTTACTGCTGAACACTGTGGCCAAATCCCTATATCTGTCTTCCATCTTGCTAAGCTTACAGCTGAGGGTCTGTGGGTCAGCATTTTGCACAGCTCCCCTTCATCGTATTCAGCACTTCTCTTGTTCTAATTCACATGTCTTTTGGTAATCTCATTTCTCATCCTTGCCTTTTCTCTCTCTCTCTCTCTCTCTCCCGCTTTCTCTGTCTTTCTCTGTCTCTCTCTGTCTTTGTCCTTTTCTGTACAGAAGAAGCTGGTGTTGACATTTCACACAACGACCCCTGCTGCGTGTAAGCACTTATGGAAGTGTGGGGTGGAGAACCAGGCCTTTTACAAGTGGGTCTATCAAACACACACACACACACACACACACACACACACACACACACACACACACACACACACACACACACACACACACACACACACACAGAAAATGTATTGAGCTACCCTTGAACTTAGAGATACTTGAGACTGTATTGTTCCATCCCAAAATGTTGCTTCCACCAATAGTTGATATTTGTAGGAAAAAAGGCTACAGCTATACTAAGATACTTAACATAGAATTATCATGTATTACAATTTTTGAATTTTTGACTAGAATGGCACTGGTCTAGTTGGTATCTGTTGCAACACTTCTTAAAAATTGGCATTTAGAGTTTAGGCTGGGATTGGCAAGTAAAACGAAAGGGTGAAACAGAGCGATCCGATCGTTTAATAGGGTGGAACTCAAATGCACTAACATGCACAAGTGTTTACCATTTGGCCAGCCCGGTTACCGAAACAAAGAACAGAGAAGCTCAGGTTACAACTCAACAACTTCATTCTCTGTTAAGGACGCCATTTCTCCACAACATCTTTACATAGCAAATCATTGCTTGCTGCTATAATAATCTTCTGAATGTCATATATAGCCCCGTAAAATATATTTTGATGTAATCTTCTTTAATTTAGTTTTATACCGCTGTTATTTTCCTTTGTCCTTTTTTTCTGTTTCACACTCCCAAGTGGCTAGCTTTCCTTCATGTCCCACTTAGATTTTTTTGCACATTATTGCTGTTTTACAATGATGTTCCTGCCTCTCCGTGGCTCTGATAAAATATGCTGCTGTCGTTCACTGGGGGAGCAGCTGATCGCTTCAAGGCCGTCACTCTGAATTAACAGAGACTATTGACGCTGCTGGCATGTCAGGAATGGAAACAGGCTCGGGGTGAAGGCGAAAGTGAGAGAGTGGAGACTTTTTTGTGGTCAAGGTTGTATGCAAACAAAAGGAATGAGCTTGTTGATTCAGTGTTGAGTGGTAATATCAGTAAAGCAGTTTATTGCACTTGATAGTCACACAACGACGGAGGAGGTTTCCCAGCACCATTCCTCCTTCTCCTCTCCTTACCTTGAGAGGTCAAATTACATAGTGACAGATCTGTGAAGTATTGTTTTGTCAACTGCTGTTTCCAAGGTTGAGAATTAACTTCACTAATGATTAGTTGATTTATCGATTAGTTCATCAACATTAAATTATTCGCCAACAATTCTTATAATCACCTAATCGTTTAAGTTAATTTTCAAGTCAAAAAACGGAACATTGCCTTTTTATAGCCTTTCAAGTATGAAAATGCACCGCTTTGCCTTTGGGTTTTAGATTGTTGGATGGACAAAACAAGACATTTAATCACCTCTACTTGAGCTCTTGGAAACTGTGATGGGCACTTTTCACAGTTAACTGATCGATTAGTTGAAAAGTAAGAGTAATCAATGATGAAAATAATCTTTAGTTGGAGCCCTACCAACAAAGATGAAAAGTCACTAAAGTGTCAAATTGGAAAGTCTAAGGACAGCAGGCCAAGTCTATCTGCCAAGAAAGAATGTGTGATACAAACAGGAACTCTAGAACAGCATGGACCTTAGATGGACCTTATGGTGAAATCGTTTTGTCAACTGATGAATCTCATTTTCAGGGCTCACAAGACTGTAAGAGTGTAGGAAAAGTCATATCTGTGTGTGGACCACAAAAATTCCCTGAGGACAAACAAAATCCCTCAGAGAACACCGACCTGGTAGGAGAATTGACAACAAACTGCAAAGGTGGCATTGTGAACAATGTATGGATCACTGGCTGTGTGGAACTAAACCCAGTTTTCCTGCAGATTTTGTTTTATCAAATTTCACAACATATTAACATTTAAAAAAGGCTATAAAAGGAAACGTTATGAAAGCATTCTCATAACAGCCCAGGAAGGGGATGTCATCTCGGATGTCGGACAAGCATCAGAGCCGCTTAATCAAATCAGAGTGAATTGAGTTTGTAAATGGCAGCCAAGCAGAGCTTTCCGAACATACAGCCTCACTCTCTCTCTCACACACACACACACACACACACACACACACACACACACACACACACACACTCTCACCCACTCACTCACTCACTCACTCACAAACAGCAAAGCAGAGGTGTGTGTTTGTTCTCCACCGGCACCATCTCTCTGCTGCATGATAAATGATCCTGAACCAAACACAAAGGTTTGATCTACGGCTTTTTTTAAATGGAACACCTTGAAACACCTTCCTCTTCTGCTTAGGCTTGACTGGGTGTTACAGTCACAAACAAAAACCCATGAAAATGTTTTTAGAAGAATGAGTTGTTTGTGCCTCATATGCTTTGTAAGAGTTAAGTTCTTTGTTTGCATTTCTTTCTGTTTCTTCCTCCCTCTCTCTGACAGGTGTGCCAAGTCAAGTCAGATAAAAACAGTTTCCAGCAGTAACATCTTCTTCAAAGGCAGCAGGTTCAGATACAGGTGAGACCGTAATCAAGTTAGTTTCATAACAGAAGGCATAGTTTTTTTCTTTTCTTTTCACAGACGGTACAATGACAGACAGAATTAAGATGGCGAAAGATGTGTAACATGTGTAAAAGGAAAGTGAGTGAGATTTATGTGTACAAAGACAGTTGGAAAACGGAGACAAAGAAAAAAGGGGAACCTCATTAGAGAAAGTTATGCATGAAATTAAGGGGAAACAAATCTACAGAGTCAGAATCAACACTCAACTACTCCATCACTCTATTTTGCAATTATACTTCACCTTTTACTGTAGATAAATAGTTTGATTTCAGCCATGTATTGGGTGTATGACTAAAATCAACTACAGTGACCTCTCTCTAACCTGAGAAATGTACATTTCCCAAGTGGTGATTTACCTTGAGCCCTTCAACATGCTGTAGCTCCGAATGCTGCTGCTTCTCTTTGTACATCAGCACCTACATCCAGCGTGGTGTTGGCTTTTCTGATTTACTGACCCTAATATCACAGAAAGCCTCTACAAAGTCTGTTATTGAAGCCAGGTTAGCTCTGATTCCTCGCTAAGACAAAGCCCTTTACCAGGCTTACACTTCAGTCCGCTCCATTTCATCAGCTAGCTAAAGCAGTTTGGCTTAAGGGCTCAATGATGAGTAACAGCATATGTTGCAGTTTGTACTGAAATATGGGAATTGGTCATTTGTGCAAATGCAAAGATGAAAGAGACATGTGGACCACAAATGGGGGCAGGTTCCATAAAGTAGAGCAGATCAGATCTTTATACTGTTGGACCAGCTGACTTATACTGTTCAGCATTTCCCCGCACTTGTACTATCAAGTGGATGTCTACCACCTTCATCTAACCCTCTAATTTATGACCTAACCATCAATCACAGCAACAACAGACTAATGGGTGGGAAGTTGGAGCCTGCTGGCTTCAAACAAAGTAGTCAGAGTCCAGAAACTCCAGTCGCATAACAATCAGACTAATGGAGCTACTGACCCTGCTGGCAGGAAGCTGCCCACTCAGCAGCCCACAAACAGCACTGATTAGAAGCAACAACTTGCTAAACACAGGAAAAAAATTACATCTAGTCCTATGTAGTCCTTTTTGTTTGGCAAAAGGTCTTTGACACAATGTGAACCTGAATGAAGTATGAGGAGTACATCTGTATGTGTGTCAATTTAAAACAAGAAGTGATTGACTTGTTTATAGATTTGCTTCTGTGCCTGTGTAATCTATGCTTCAAATGTTTTTTACTTTTTAAATTATTTTTCTTTGTTTTTGAAATCTATTTGTAATGAAGTTTTGAACAATGCAACATAGAAACATGGAAATGTCTTTCTTTCAATGAATGTGTGTTTTTCCCTTTTAGCGGAAGAGTAGCCAAAGAGGTGATAGAAGCCAGCTCAAAGATTCAGAGAGAGCCACCTGAAGTATGCAGGTAAGGACAAGACAAGGCTTATAGTTAGGGCTGGCTTAGGTTTGCCTTGGACCAGCCCTTACTTATGTTACTACAGGTATACACTGGGACACACACAACCGGTCGAGGCAGACGGCCACTGTTTCCTCGTTGCCAAGTGTTGTCTAGACCTACTCTACGAAGCGTCTTGAGAAACATCTGTTATGATTTGGCACTATAATTTAAATCAAATTGAATTGAAGTGACAATTCACACGCACTCTCTCACACAGTTAATAAACAGAGTTATTGTCTGCTTGCTTGATTATTATTTACAGTAATACCCTACTAATGAGGGATATTACCTGGACAAATCAAATTGTCAAATCTATGTATGAAGCTCAAAATGTGCAAGGAAAGATTGTGAAAATAGAGCAGCCATGCTGTGATTATGCAAGATAATACACAACTCAACGCACAGAGCAGTCAGTATAATTAATGTTTATGTTTTCAGAGTCCAGTTTGGTCAGAGTCGAAGTTTTAACTCTCTGAGCCATAAAAACCTCATCATGAACATGGAACCACTGGTACCCGCACTGCCCTCCACCAACGAATACGAAGAGACAGCCACAGACAATGGTAGGATATTTCTTACTACACACACACACACACACACACACACACACACACACACACACACACACCCTCTTGCCACAGACTCTTGGAAAGTCACATGGGGTTGTATGAACTAGCACATGCACAATCCTCAGACGGAAAGCGTTAATTGAGCAGCTGATGCTCCCATTCCTCATCAGTCTTGTCTCCCTTGGAGACACCAATCACAGCATGCTAAAAATACCCTTCCCATGATCCTCCCTGAGTTTACCCTCATGTCTGTGTGTGTGTGTGTGTGTGTGTGTCCATATGTCTGGCTTTGTATGTGTTTAACAGAGGAAGGTACATGGAAAAAGAGCCAGCTTGTGTTATCATTAAGAAAAACTTAATTAAAAGTTATTTGTTCAGCTCCAATGAGTCTGTCTCTTAGTCCTTAGACACTTCTGTGTGCACATGCAGGCTGTAATTTGGTGTTCATTTTCCTGTATATGTGTGTGTGTGTGTGTGTGTGTGTGTGTGTGTGTGTGTGTGTGTGTGTGTGTGTGTGTGTGTGTGTGTGTGTGTGTGTGTGTGTGTGTGTGTGTGTGTGTGTGTATGTGTGAGTGAATATTCAGTGGTTGCATCATAAAAGTGAAAGTCAAGCACATCCATGCTCAACAACATCATCTACAATTTGACTGTATACAGAGTGTGGGAGGGCATATGCATAACTGTCCTTTTGTTTTATCCTATTTTTAATATTATTTTACAGCTTTTTACCAGAGTTTCCTATTAAATTCCTAAAATGTATCCAGGAACTATGCTATTTAGTTTAAAAAGGAAAGTGTAAAATTGTTGTTTTTTTTGTAAAAGAAAAGCTTCATTTAAACCCATAAATATTCAAATTATTTGAAACTTTATTCCCCATTTACATTGAATTGTATGCTCATCTGTAGACACATTTCACACTTTCATGTTGTTTCCAAAAAAATACTTAAGCTAAAGGTTACTTAAGCTAAAGGTTATTTAAGCTAAAGGTTAAGATAATTAAATTTTTGGCTTGGTTTTTCTGTTTGTTTGTTTGCTTATCTGTTTCTTTCTTTCTTTGAATTGAATTTGTCTGTCAGCAGGATTTTGGAAAAAAACTACTGGCCCGATTTTTATGAAGTGGAAGAGTGTAGCATGAGCTATTGAAGAATCAATTACATTTTGGAGCGGATCTGAAACACAACCCTGATACACACATTATATGTCCCTTTTGTTAATATTAATTGAAGATAGGACATTTCTGCTTCATTCATGTGGTGTCAGAGTAATCTGAAAAATGCCCTTATAGTTAGTAATATATTGTATAGTTCTTTCTAGGAAATGTTTAGTAGATTATTCGGAAAGTAGCCGTATGTAGCCATTGTGGTGAGATGGTTACTGAAGGATATTTCAGTTGAGCTATCTATCAGCTGTCCTGTTGACACACCACAGCTTTACTCGGATCAGTTTTCTCCCCATGAGAGGGTAGAAGAGTACCGGATGATGAGGTAATGTGACCGAGCAGAGCAACACTGCCCAGCAGGAGAAAAAATAAGCTTTTTTCAGGACACCACCTTTCCCGATTAGATTTTCATTATCTATAAAAAGTACTCAGTGGGTTTTAATGGTTACTTTGTCAATTTTCTTTATAGTTATTCTCGGTCACTTTTTCTCTACGTTATTATTCCTGACAATCTCCACTGCAACCTATTATCTGATTAAAGCATAAATCTTGTTGTTAGGGGAAAGAAAGCAGGTAGGGAATAACACAGAGTAAAGTTTCACAAGACAATGACTGATATGAGTTGTTGAGTTTGCCGTTACAGGCGCAGCCATCTTGATTGCAGATGTATCGATTTTAGACGAGAGGGAGGAGTGAGGGAGGAGCAATAGTGTGTGTGACACTCTACGTTTCACACTTGCACTGGCAATCTGGATCCAACTGCTCTTGAAAGCTAGCCTACGTAATTCAAGTTAAGATTTAGCTTAGCTAGGTTTTAAATATTGGTCCCATAGTTATATTACATATAAGACAGGCCGCGAACTGTCAATCACATCATAGCTACGCCTTAAAACACCCCCCTGCTTTATCATAAATTTTAAAAATCAACGATACCATTATTAAAAAAATGATCATTATGTATTGCAGAAGACTTAAAACTAGCAATTGAAATCATAAATCAAGTGAGAAGTGGGTCACTTTCTCATAGACTTCTACAGAAACCATCCTCCTTTTACAACTGCACATGTTGCCCCCTGCTGGAAGTATGATAGAATGCAGGTTTAAGGCACTTCTGCGTTTGCAGTACTTCGCCAAACCTGATGCTTTGTCCATTGACATTAACAGTCTATGAATGTAAATGAGTGTGTGTGTGTGTTTCTAATGACAAGGCCGTAGGTTTGGTTTTAGAAGTAAAGGGGGAAGTTAGGTGTTGTTAACAATATATCAGTCTAATAAAACATTGTCATTATAATGATAATTGTTCTTTCAATAATAATGGTAATCCAAACAATGCTTTTGTTAATTTAAAGTCATTATTATCAAAAAATTTAGGTAGCACCTTATTACCTTATGTGTGTGTAAATGGTCCAATTAACCTGGACTGTGTAAAGTGCTTTGAGTGGTTGTTACGAGTAGAAAAGCGCTATAAAAATGCAGTCTGTCCAAATATTGTTGAACAGAAATGTAATGTGACAGTATCTTAAGCATAAGAACCGGGCAGGGAGAGAGGGGTGTCACAGAGCACTATGACTGATGTTAGGTTTATAGGAGGATATCAATGTTTACCCAAAAACCTGCAGAGGAGGTGGCAGTACTTTTTCAAGCTCGGAGTAGTGTCTGAAGATTTTCCTCACAAAACTCAGACCAAAGAAAGTGCCTCAAAACTTCTTGCTTGTAAAGCTTAATGTAGTGAGTGCAGGGTACTGTGAGTATATCAACTCCAGTTTTTGCTGGTGTATCTTCATCCATGCCCTCCACACAGCACATGACTCAACCTTTTGTTGTCCCCTCCTCTCCTGTTACCTTACTCTTTCCCTCCATATTTTACACCCCACCCCACTTTATCCTTCATTCTCACACATCAACCCGACTCATGCCCTTTTGGCCTTCACACATACATACAGTACAATCATACTGTTGTGCCATCACTCTCTTCAAACTGATGCTGAACGCGCCTCTTCTGACAGAATTTACAGCCACTATCTCCGCCTTTCCTCCTCTCTGTTTATCTCTCATCTTCCCCCATCCCATTTAGAGGTAAATCAATCCTTCTTGGCTCAGGGTATAAGAGCTGAAGCAGTAAGCAGCTCGGCTGTCTCAGTTGGTTTGGGAGGGGCATGATGTAGTCATCAAATTAAAGGCTTCATGTAGGGCTGGGTACTTTAGATTCATACTTTTAGGCACCGACCGAATTGCCTCCATAGTATTAAATATTGAAAAATGCATTGTCATTTAGTACCAAATTTCAATACATCATCAATCTTATCAGCGTCAGTGAGCCAATAAGCATGCAGCTTGCTTATACAAATATTTAATCATTTTGGTGATTGGCTGTAACCAATTGGTATTGAAAAAGTATCATTCTGGAACCGGTATCAAAGGGAAGGTATGGGCACCACATTTTTGAACGAAACCCAGCCCTAGCCTCACACCTTTTCCTAACTTGACGTGATGTGAACATGCAAATTTCAGATTGTTACAGTGTTTTTCAATGAAGATATCCTAACCTGCTCTATGCGTTGGCAAACAGGCTAAGCGATGTGCTGCTTGTTTGAAACCTGGCTCTATTTTTACTAAGTTTTGCGTTTCATCTGCCAGTTCACTTGCTTGCTGTATGTTCATGCACCAATGAAAGGATACAGTCTGAATTATGACACAAGATTCAATTAGAACTACTGCAGTTGCTGCTACTCTGTGTTGAATTCTACTCAGTAAAATAGCAAACATTTTAGGATTATAAATAAGCTGTTAATGGAAATTTTTTGGATCTCTCATTTCTTATTTTGTGTTTGTGGCTTTGTCTGCAGTTCCCTACGATATTCTGATGGATTCAATACTTTTTGCACTATAGTTATTTAAAACAGAGAACAACCCATTGCTCAGAAAATATAGTAACATATTAGTTGTCAAAGTGCACAATTTTAGAAGACTTCAAGTGAAGTGAGGTGAAAGCTTAATGGACGGACTCTCCTCAAAGGTGTTCATGGTGTTGCACTTAGTTGTACACATCAAAAGTGACAGAACTAGTTGTGTAAAGAAGGAGAAAAGAGGAGAGAGAAGTTCAAAACCTT
This sequence comes from Percina caprodes, assembly GCA_013375575.1. Taxonomy (NCBI): domain Eukaryota; kingdom Metazoa; phylum Chordata; class Actinopteri; order Perciformes; family Percidae; genus Percina; species Percina caprodes. The sequence continues at coordinate 1,955,397 of JABXJD010000006.1, forward strand.
TCTACTTTTTCATCTTGACACATCTGGCCCATTGCTGCATGACGTGGGTGTGCTGGTCTGATTGTGGTGTCAGAAAGTCACAAAAATTGGAGATGTGGAGAATATGGAGCTGAGAATTTAAGCAGGGTTTGAACTTCTCTCTTCAGCTCTCTTTATACAATTGTAACTTTTTGGGTGTAGAAGTGAGTGCAACACCATGAGTCCCTTCAAGAAAATCATCCCCAATTTCAGCGGTTCATCCCCACCTTTAAAGAGTCAAACACTGAGTGTTTTAAGAAGGCTGCTGCAAGGACTTTGGGATAAAGTGTCCTCGAGATGGTCTAGGATCACCATCTATATTCAGAGCACTAATCTCAGCCATTAGAGGGGAAACAGGAAGCTGACCCAAGGTTAGTGCTGACCTTGTCTGTTTGTACAGCCTGTCCCCCTCTTATCTATCAAAATCCACACACACACAAACACACACACACTTTTAATATTTTGGCTACAGGTCTTACTCATGGATGTGTCATGGTGATTAGACTTCATGTAATAATATCTCACATTTGAGGCTTTATCCGCACTTCTTCCATCACTAAACCTATAAAATGGTTGATGCAACAAGTGTTTTTTCGCGCTTGCCTGTTAGCTCAGAGTTTGTCTCTGTCAGTGCTAGAGTATAGCAGGTTTACTGTAGTGGTAAACAGAAATAAATGTGTTTGATAGGAGGAAAAAAACAGATAAAGAAAGACTTGCCGAGAGGAAAAGAAAGTGATCCTCATCTCACCCTGGGTCAGGCCTGCCTCTTTGTAATCACAGTTAGATTAGCTGCACCTCTGCAGCCGGACCACCCAGTTATATTTAGAAACTGCAGCTTTGGGCCTGATCCTCCTCTAATGCCCCTCTACTCTTTGATAACATTGCTTACATTCACAGGAGGGTCCGCCATGTCTGTGTATCAGAGAGAGAGAGAATGCGTCTGGTGTATGTCTCTCACCATCTCTCTCAGTGTGTATGTATATGCGTGTGTGTGTGTGTGTGTGTGTGTGTGTGTGTGTGTTCGTACCCATCCAGGCCTCAGAGATCAGCTGGCAGCCCAGTCAGTGGGGGTCTTACCGCACAGCAGAGTGTTTGCGTCTCCCAGTAAACAGACTGCAGAGTGTCAGCGGTCCATTACAGCTGGGATTGAGGTGTTTTTATCAGACTGAACGATGGAGGTTCTTGATCACAGAAACAGCAGTGATGTTAGAGGCGGCCTCATGCAGAGCAGTTTGGAGTTGGAAGTTAGCGACCGACCCAACATAGGTGACACCCTAAGCTGTGGGAGCCAGGGCAGGGCAGGGGAACTTGGGCTGGGGAGTGAGGGAATGGAGGAGAGACAGGCCGGGCCTCTTGAAGTATTCCACCCAGGGGAGTCTACAGATGACCGGGAATCAGCAATTGTAATGGCTGAGGCCTTGAGGTGCCAGGTGAAAATAACAACACGGCGGGACCTGCATCTACGTATAGCCAACCACACTGCCCGGGATGTTTATGTACGACTGGTGGGACATGGGGGACGCATCGCCGGAATCAGTACTGGACTTCAGAAAAATACGCTGGAACAAAGTAAGAGTGGATGGCAAAAGCAGAAATATCAGTGTGTCAAGAAGACATGAAGATCCTAAAAGTTTATTATAGTGAATCATTTGACTTAGTTTAACATTCAGTGAAGTTGTATTGAGCTGTGCATTTTTAACACATCACATAAAAACTGGAGTACAGGCCTTTCCACCTTTAAACATTTAAATCCAACTAGTGTGTGTGTGTGTGTGTGTGTGTGTGTGTGTGTGTGTGTGTGTGTGTGTGTGTGTGTGTGTGTGTGTGTGTGTGTGTGTGTGTGTGTGTGTACAACCGGCTGAAGGATTAAGGAAGGAATTTTGAATATTTAGACTATATAGACTATATATATTGAATAGATTTGTGAATGGAAGGGAGAGTAGCTACAACACTGAATAATTAGCATAAATGTTGGTTATTCTCATACTTTATGGTAGGTTTTATAAGACCATTTATAAGGTGGAAAAGTGCCTTGCCTTTTTAAATGTAAGAATACTTTATTCTTATTTTAAATTAACAATTGAGAAAGGTATAAATACTGATTTTACATTATAGTAATTTTTTTTTTTATTTTAGTGATAATTTTCAGAGGAGGTTAACTACACTCCCAGTATATCTGTTTTAATGTGTGTGCCCCTTTACTTTCTGGCTTAATTTTGTTGCCGTATCTCCCTTCTGCTGACGGGTCCTTGTCCCGACTCTGAATCTTCATCAGGTTTAACAGTGATGCTTTACAGCTGATCCCATTTCACTTGAAACTGTACACAGAGGACGAGTATAAATAAGTTAGAGGTGTTGAGTTAACAATGTACTAATCCCTAACATACATAGAGATGAATTGCTGAAATTTAATATTCAAAGTTTTCTTGAGTATCAGATTTTTGTGTGTTACTTGTGAGTTGAGAAATCCAAATTGACAAAGAGCTGAGTAAACTTATAGTAAGTAGTAACAGTAAGTAGCAGCTCTATTCTTGCACAGCTGCATAGATAAATATACTTTGGAGGTGTTTGGTTGTTTATGATGAGGTTGCATGACAAAGATGAATAGGTCTCTCAACACTCAACAACAGGGGTTAACCCTGATCTGTGTGTGTGTGTGTGTGTGTGTGTGTGTGTGTGTGTGTGTGTGTGTGTGTGTGTGTGTGTGTGTGTGTGTGTGTGTGTGTGTGTGGCACACAGGAATCTAACACCTTGTAATGGGAATCCACTCTTCTAGAGACTTGTATTAGAGCTAACAGGAGAGAAAGCAGACAGTATTATGAATTGGAAAACAGCAACAGCAGAGTAACTGTGTTGTATGTGAGTAAATGGATTTCTTACTTAAAAAAATAACAGTTTCTACTTGTGAGGTCAGGTTCATTTAGTCATGATGTGAAATGAACATTGCTGCCCACATAGTTTACAGTAAATAATGGACAGGTTGCCAGTCAATCACAGAGACAGACAACCATTCACATTCACATCACACCACAGGCATTTTAGAGTCTGCAATTAACCTCCTGAAGGGCCTTTCTGTGTTGAGTTTGTATGTTCTCCCAGTTTCCTCCCACAGTCCAAAGACATGCAGGTAAAGTTAACAACCCTAAATTGCCCGTATTGTGTGAATGTTTGATTGGCAACCTGTCTCTTGCCAAACTCTCAAGAATAAGCAGGTATAGCTAAGGGATGGATGAATAATGATTATTTTCCACATTCAGCTTGTGGCCTCTTTTGTTGAGAGACTCATTGTTTAGGAGTTTTGTCTCTTTTTTTTTTAGCTGTTTCTCTTAATTGGAAAAAGAAATCCTAATAAATTGCTATTTCACTAGAAAATTAAAGTCAGTTGAGGACACACATGAAATGTTTGAATCATAAATCAGTTGCAAAACACTTTATACAGTATCATCAACATCATGCATTGTATGTACCATTTTTGTAAACTTAGAGTTAAATCATTTCCTTTTTCATTGTAATACAGCTGCTTTAACACATCAAACACAGGTCCATCATTGTGAGGAGGACCTGGCTGAGCAAGTGTGTATATCTCCTTTGATTTGTATTTTTCCTATAAAAAAGAAAATCTATTTTTTGTGTTATGTTTTCTATTATAGTTCTGTCTTGCCCTGCCTCTCTCTCTCTCTCTCTCTCTCTCTCTCTCTCTCTCTCTCTCTCTCTCTCTCTCAATCTCTCTCTCTGAGTTCATTCACTAGTTGCCTTTTTGCTGACTCTGTTTCCATGGTAACTGTCACCACTCACTCCTCTGCTTTTCCACTCCCTCCCTCCCTCTCTGTTATTTGGTTTCTCTTAACTCATAGTTGAATCAGTTGGCATGGTAACTGATTAGTCAGTTTGACCTTGAGGTACAAGCAACAGTTGCCTTGCCAGAATGCATTGATTTCTTCAATATCTCAATCTTTCTTTCTTGACAATTTCCAGCTATGTGGATTTGAGAGGTGTTGACTAGCTGAGTCATATGTCACTTTTACCCCTCCTTAATCCATAGCTGGAAGACACTGGTCTTATTTTTAACACACAAACACACACACACACACACACACACACACACACACACACACAACACAAACACACACACACACACACATACACAGGCGCTCGTATTCAGATTCATCTTGGCCAATGGTGTCAGTAATGTCTGAGAAACTCACCAGTCAACACCTCAGCGTGAAGTGCATTTACACCATGTATAAAACAGAGCTACACACACACTGCATTCTCCTCTTCTCTTATAATAGAATGATCTTTTCTCACTGTTTTACAGCAGTTATGCTTTAACACATAGCTCCATGGGAAGGTGCCACATTGTCAGTTTATGAGTGAATGCAGCGCTTTATCATGTCTCTTTCTGTGTGTTTGTGTCAGTTAGACTTGTGTGAGACTCGTATGAGACTCTGAGGGGCAAAATGGCGGTTGGGAATGAGAATGATGTTACCGGCTGGGGGTTACGCACCCACGTGGCGCCCATATATGTAAAGAGGTTTACTCCTCAACGCAGCAAGCCCGGGTTTGACTCAGACCTGCGGCCCTCTGCTGTATGTCATTCCCCCTCTGTCTCCCCTTTCATATCTTCAGCTGTCCTGCCAAATAAAGGTCTAAAATGCCCAAAAATAATCTGAAAAAAAATGTCCAGCCTCGCAAAAAGAGAAAAGAAAGAATCGTGTAGAGGGCAGGGTCTCTGCAGATACAGACACCACCACACACTTCTAGTAGGTCATAAGTGATCATCGAGAGGAATTGTCTTCTGCATAAGTCTATTGTTTTTAAAGGAAATTGGTTAAATATTACACCTGTAATTTTTTTTCATTTTACATGTCAGTATTATGGGTGATATCTTGGGGTGCAAGAACAGGAAGACCACCATGTGGATGAGGTGTTCATCTGCGGTGTAAACATCCACTGCTGAGAGTGGCACTTTGTCCCAGTTACATACGAAATAACTGTTTTGTGTACGTGTCACATTCACTCTGTGAATGTTGTCCCAGAAACTTCTCCTACTTGGCAAAAGTTAAGTGATTGTGGATAAAGGCTCTGTCAACAGATCAGATGAAAATTAAATAATTAGTGCTTTTTTAATTAGTAATTCTTTACTAATTAAAAAAGAAAGAAAGAAAGAAAGAAAGAAAGAAAGAAAGAAAGAAAGAAAGAAAGAAAGAAAGAAAGAAAGAAAGAAAGAAAGAAAGAAAGAAATTGGACAGAGTGGGATATTTTTTTTGCATACGTTTTGAAAATCAGTAACTAGTGTATACATTGTACTATAGTATTAGTATGAAATGTGGAATTGAAACAAAGCACTAAAAGTATTACTAATGGCACATAACAGCCAAAATCTTATTCTTCTTCATTTTATTTCTTAGTAGAAATAACCTTTACCTTTACAAAATTTACTAGCTATTAATATGACTTAATGCTATAGACTATATCTATTTTGTGTTGAAAAAACAGTCTAACAATTGATATGAAAAACTGAAAGCTGAAAGCTCTTCAGTCTGATTTGTGATGATGCTTTTACACGGCATTTTGTCTTTTCATAGGAAATCTTTTTGATAGTTCTGTAGGTCCATATTCTCAAGTTAATTGAAATTATCTGTAAGAAGTCATGTAAAACATGTTTCTTCTCTCCCTCACCAGGTGTTGTTTCTGTGAAGGACTCTGTCCCCTTGTCTCCTTTTAAACCTTCAGCTGCACCTGCAGACACAGAGCAACAAAGTAATGAAGGAGGAAACGCTGCTTTAGGCAACAACATGCAGCCTCCCTGTGTTTCCATGGAAACCTCAAATCTCCGACCTCAGACCCCAAAAGCTAAAGAGGAAGTGGAGGAAGACGACGAGGCCAGCGGCCCACTCACCATTTCTGAGCTTGTCTACAGGTCTATAGAGTTTTATAACACAGCTATAATCACTATATATACAGACATAGACAAAAGTTAGCAACCAGCTGGTGAACATTTAGCAGTTTAAGAGCAAGATACTTCTCTCGGGAGTTGGTAGAGACCAAAAACAGAGCTAAAATGAGGCTGATTATAGGATTTACATTTGTGAGGTGGCCAAATAAAGTATACATCATTATTATTATTATTAATAAATTACTCTACTGCTGCTATCTAAGCAAAGCACATGCAAATCCATTGTTTTCTCATGGCATGCACTTGTTCTTTACAGTATGCTTTGGATTTCCTGAGCACATATTTTTGGCTCAAACCTCAGAGTTGCTGCCAGTCCCAGATATTTGGTCTGACTTGTCTTGCCATTTTTTATGCTTTCATGTCTGTAGCAACATGTATCTCTGTGATTGACTCTTTTGAGTTGAAACCTGCCTTTTCTGCAGTTAAACTCTGAAATTACCCTTGAAATGTCCCTTTTTCATCTTTGAGGTCTTAGTTCATTCTTACTTATATTATGTAATAATAGTTTTTTTTAAATATATCTTCCCTCTCCTCTACAGCCCTTGTGCCAGCATGCTACCCACCCCTGTGGATGACAGTCAGGGAGGCGTCGACTTGCTATTCTCCTCTTCAGTCCAAAGCCCCGCCAGGCTGCTGAGGGAGCTCCATGCCGACCCCGACATCCAGGCCCAGCTGGAGGCAGAGAGGGAGCGAGACCGGGCCTACGAACGCACCCGACTGGCTGCGAGTAGTCGAATGGGTGGAGTCCTGACCAGCAGCCTGCTCCTGCTGTCGTCCAATGAGAGAGTCAACGCATGTTTGCTGAGTGTGGCCCGCTTTGTTGCCGTGGTAATGGGCGTCCTGCTTGTCACTGTGCCCACACTGCTGCTACTGCTGGAGTCAGACATTGACGTGTCGTTCCTCCACGAGATCCGCCAGACGCCGGAGTTTGAGCAGTTTCACTATGAGTATTACTGCCCACTTCGGCGCTGGATCCTGTGTAGGATCAGCATGGCCATGGAGAACCTGTGGTCAGACTGAGGAGGGGAAGGACAGATAGAAGAGTCACTGCAGGGGGGAATATGCTTGTCTTATGCCAAATGTCTGTCTTAACATATCATTTAATCTTATATTCAGTCTCAGCAACTGGTGAGACAAATGAACCAGTCTGCCAATGGGATGAAATTAGTTCACTTGGAAAGCAGGTGCAATGGATCAATGGAGGGCTCACACAATAGCTGTAGGAGGCATTGTTAAAGATGCCTGAGATGGAAACAAGTCGATCAGTTTCACCTCTTTGGCAGCATAATGTAGTGTCTTGAAGAAAAAAGACAGATAAGAGTGAAACAAAATTTTAATAATAGGATCCAATCACTTGTTAAGATTGACACTTTTGGCAGGCAGTGATGAACTGAACAGAAAGAGGACAAGAACTACTGTAAGTGTTCGAGGAAGAACCTGTGGAAGGGAGAGATCATGAAAATAAAAAAGCGAGGGAACTCATGGACAGAGAAAAAGTCACAAAATGATTTAGAAAAGTAAAAAAAAGTGGTTGGTTTTATTTTAATAGAAGTTTTAAAGGTCTGTTCACTCCTGATGCTGACTAGCTGATGCAATGACTCTTTGGTAAACATCGCAAACCATTCTGATTGGTTCTCGCCCTCAGTGTGGAGCACCTGATTGGTCACAGAGCCTGTCAGTCATGACGGAGTTGGTGGAGACAGAAGGAGAAATGATTGATATGTCACTGAATGCAACAATAGCCACAGTCAGAGGTACATTATATATATTTAAAAACAAGAAAGAAATATTGATAGTAAATACCAATCTTAAATAAGTTGTTTTTAACGTTTTGTACATTTTTATGTGATCCAGAGCTTTCAGGAATTTTTCAGTCAGAGGATCTACTTTGATCTTATTTTAAAATTAAGAGTTTACAAAAGATTACAAAAAAAGCAAATTTATTGAAGTTTATTGGGGTGATGGGTGTTGAGAAATTTAAGATATTTTTTAGGACTACCGTCAGCATTGTTGACTCGGTAGCACCCTGGGTTTTTCCTACAGAGACTATAGCACAAATCTTTTACACAGACCACAGATTACAACTGTTTCAGATTATGTGATGTCATTTAGGAAACAGAAGGGCAGCAGAGGGGAGAAGCGTTGGTCTGTTTGTGATGATAAAACTTGTGTTTTGTTGAACTAAAAAAACATCTTCTGAACTAAATGTTAGCTCATTAATTAAGGCTACTAGTGCATCGTTCAGTGTGTTTTAAAAGAGTTTTAACATAAAACATATAAATAAATGATTAAGGAAGAAGAGGTTACTTGTAGGCCTTTGGTTCAAAGTTACTGTAGTAATGGTGGGTAAAACCATTATTTTGGGTAATTTGTTAATCGATGGTGGGCTACTTTTGGGAGAGCTCTGCATATGTTTCAGAGGTATATGAAGTGATAGGATAGTACACTCAAAATGCCCAAAGGAACTAGTGTGTGTACTCCAACTACACTGCTGCTACGTGACACATGGTAGGACAAGTGATGCGTTTAATGGTTATCTCTCAAACAGGTCTTTCTCTGGTTAGATATTGATCAGACCGAACGAACATGGTACAGTAGGAGTACAGTTGCAGGTATTTATCTTCAGCATTTTAGTAAGTAATTCAAACTAGAAATGATATGTAGCCATTTCTAAGAATATCTGTGGTAACATCATATTGAGCATCCTGTGTTTATCATTTAGATGACTACAACTGTTCGTATATATGACAGTATATCCTCATTTTAATATCAGTGACCAACAAGACAGAGTTATCAGAAATTATATAGAGGTGGAAGATGTTTAAAAGGGAAGTTGTTTGTTTAAGTAGATATAAAGCTGTGTTTATGGACATTCACTGCTCATATGGTTGGGGTTCCCCAAAATGTCTTGAGCTGTGGAGTCAAAGATGAAAAATAACAAGGGTAAAACCGAGAGGCGATGCAAAAAAAAATTTGGTACAGAAAAATAGACCAAGGAATTAACTGTAGGTTGTGATTTAATGCTGGGGTTTATTTGTTGCGAATTGTGTTGGTTGTTGTAATTCAGTATATGATCTTGTGTACTTGTTATCATCATTTGACTAAAGACAAAATCAGTCTTCTGTAGATCTGATGAGAAGGCACTTTTGGGAACATACAGCCATCCCCCCCGTGATTGTTCATCCAGACAGTGCCTGTCATTTACAGTATCGTGCATGGAGATGAGAACAAAGAGCTACAGCAATGATCAGATGATTTTTTTTTAAAAAGAAGTTCTGTTCAAAATGTAGGTCAATTTGGATCAACTTCTCAGGAAAGGGCATTAGCAGTTCAAAAAAACACATACAGTATATGTCTAAAAAACACCTGCATCTAATCACAGCATACATCATATAGTTTATCCATAAAAGTAATATAGTAGAGTACATGTCTTGTCATTATGCTATTGTAATTATCCAAACACTGTATGTATTTATACCAAGTCTGTAACTAGACATAATATGGCTGCAGGCTGTCTGTGTTGTTGTAGCATCATTTCACTCAATTACATATGCATCCAAAAATATGACCCAAAAAGTCTTTACTGCTGAGACCTGTAGTTTAGCCATCATAGCTGAACCTCCATATGGCAGAGCAGACAGTCAGTTGGTACGCTGCTATTAAAGTAGGAGTAGCAACATGGAGTTTAAATCAGCCAATCTCTCTATCAAAGCTCTCACACATTATTCAGGCACCTATTAACCCTTGTGTTGTCTTCCCGTCAAAATTGAAAATCGACACTTTTTCTTGACGCTTTTTATGTCTTTTGATGTTTTTAACTTTTTTTACGTATTTGTCCCTTTTTTCAACACTTTTTACGCTTTTTTGACGTTTCCAACACTACCTAATTCTAACTTATTAACTTTAGTTTTATAATTATTTTTGGAATTTATGGTCAATAAACCTCATTTGTAGGAAATTATACCTAATGTTTGAGTTATAAAAGCAGAAATTAGGAATTATTTCGACTAAAATTAAAGGAATGCATGTTGATGGATAATCACAGACTGGAATATGTCAACTTTCACAACTATTTCACAACCACTTCAATTTTTTCCGAATGCTATAAATTTGAATAAGACGCCCCAAAATTCATGAAAGTAGAGATATGTACTTGTCAAAGAGCGTTGTGTGAAATCAATCATGTTATTTTGGGTAATTACATTTGGGTAGTTAAAAATAACATTGAAATAGGAAAACAACATGAGGGTTAAAAACTTCACTAAACGCTTTAAAGTTAATTTTCAGAAATCACTCTCCACACTCTTCCACTGCTACAGAGGTCTCTGCAGTGCACCACGAAAGCTCTCTCATTATATCAACTGTGTTGTCATAGATCTCAGTAAACTTTATGCATCAACAAGCTTTATGCATATAAAAAATATGCAGTAACAACAAAAACGTGTTTATTTGGGACAAAGCATTTATTTTCCTACGACAGCACATGCACTGAGTTTCAATGCTGAAACCGAGCGAAGGGCCAAACCACTATGAAAACATTTAACATCACAGACTCTGAGCTTCACTGTAGTGGATGAAGCTAATATGTATGCACTGCTAAATGATCACCATCATCCCATTATAAGGTGGATATCATCATGATCACCCTGTCTTGTTCATGTTTAACTGTTGCTCTTCTGGTATGCACATGCACCAAAATGCTCAAGCGATTCACTGTAGATTTAAAATAGAGGTTTCTCTATATAAGCTTCATGCACACAGCTACACCAACATAGTTTGTGCTCGGCTTTGGTCCTTTATTTCTGTGCTCCTTCCCCCTCTAACTAACCTGGGGTATCTCTCACTCTGACCTCTCAATGCAAATTGCATGCCCTCATCTGTAAATACTGTGTCTATAGTTGTGGCAAAAAAATAATTCTTTATTTCTTCCCTCTGCGTGTCTTGTCCATATAAAGTAATCTAAAATTAAGCCTTGGCTGTCTTGACCATATTAGATGAATGCATGTTCTCTGTGTTTTTACCAAGAGGAAGACGAGGAAATAGATAGAGTAATAAATAGAGTATTTTCTCTAAATCAAATCAAAATTAGACATTGGTCATCTAAAAGCCAAAACCAAAAAAGAATGTGCTTTGGGCTTCAAGGCTGAATACATGTGGTTGCTAATTCTGTTAGCTTCCTTTCAACTGATCTAAAAAAAAATATATAGGCCTATTTCTTGATGGTTGCTTGGAAACGATTATTTTACAATCTCTTAAAGAGCAGCTTTAACATTTTTTACTATTTAGCTCCATTGTGCTTTTGCTGTGCTTGTGTAAATCATTAAAGCCAGACGCTAAATGCTAACACCATAACCTCATTGCTAATGGATAATGCTATTAACTGAATTGATTAAATTCAGAAATTGTTTTTAAGATGTTTAAAAAAAACACTGTACCAAGTGAATAGAGACACCTCAAGTCATTGCAAACGACAAAAGGCCTTTCGGTTCTGTGATTAAAAACAGATCTTTGGCCCCATATGACACTGTAGCATTTTATTAGTTTGTAGCTACCTTCATCATTTTAGCCTATGGCTTTAAAGGGGAATTTCACCCCTTTTGAGATTTAGCTCTTGTTTTGAGCTACTGAATCTGAGTTCCTGTGTTTTACAGCATATAGATGGACCGAGAGTACAACTTTTTTTTGTTACATTAAACTGTGATTAAACATTGTCAAGATCACACACACCAGTTGATGTCATATCTGAGGTATTATTACTAAGTTCTTGACATGAGTCAAGTAACACCCAAAATTCAAAGCTGTTTAAACCTAATACGCAAATACTGCTTTTAATTTATTTATTTAAGATTTTAAATATTTGAACTCAGGTCTACTATATGCAAAACTATTGGACATCACATGGGATAAGAGAAAAATAAGTTGTTCAGAGTATTTCAGTGTTGTGTGGGCATGTACAGTAGCAGATCCTCTTGCATGGTCACTTTGTTGTTTTTGATTGTTAGTCAAACTGATTTGTTGTTTTATTGGTTAGTCAGATTGTTTTTGTTGACTGTTTTGTCATTCAGTCTCTTTTAATAAGAAACTCTGGGAGATTTAATTTAAGAAGAATCTGAATTTTTTTTTTTTATCTCCAAAACCCCCTCTCTTCTGGGACAACCAAGCCTTATGAACTTTGTGAAGTGAAAATTTTGAATGTTTGTATGTTATAAAAGAAAACATGGATTATTTTATATGTTAATACTGCCACAATAAAGCTCCCTAATGACTATATATTGAAATATTGTGCCTATTGCGTGGATTATTTTAGTTTGTTGTGGTTAATAAGTCAAAAATCTTAATCTCTGAAGCTTCCAAAAGCATCTTGATCCCTAAATATATAATTATTTATTTTATCATCCTATCAGCACACATTGTATGAACCTGTGAAGAAAGTTTCTTAGAGTTTTGGCTCCCTCATGTGGTGTAAAAGTAAGAATGCAATTTGTGTTGGTATCTATGGTGATGTTTGTGATTTCTGGGAAACAAGGAGTGTTCAAACATTTTCCATCAACACTACACTCTAGACATCTAGAAATCAGAGTCTATTCTCTACCGGATGAGAAAATGTGTCAAGTTTATAACTTCTTCATCCAAAGTTGTGAAGTAAGTTCTACTACACCTACTTTAAAAAAGAGGAATTGTACTGAAATAAATAGAGAGGACATGTTTGAGGTAAGAGTGACTTGTTCTAAGCTGGATCATGCTGTAGTGTAGCTGTTATTTGGTGTATTGCATCGACAGACAGATTTAAATATAATACATAAATGGTTGTTTTTCTTCTTCTGTTTTAACAGGGCAGTGTCGTCAGTGTAAGATATTAGTGTGTACAGTCGGATCATCCCTTTCCTGGAAGGAAAACGATACATTCGACAAAACAGAAAATGCATGCCGTTATATATAAATCTGATAAAACATAAGCCACGGATGACTTTTCAAGCAGCAAACCTAACTATGGAGCCACATCCTATCACAAGAGCAGGACATACTGTGACTGAACTCCTGGAGGACTCTGGGAATTGTAGACGGCTCATCAACCAGGAGCTGAACCTTCTCAGTGACTCTCTCTTTAGTGAGCAGCAGAAGCTGAGGCATGCATTGGACTGGGCTCAAAGTTTTCTCAGTAGTGGGTCAGAGGTTCACCACGAGTTCTGCAGAGCTGACAGCTTGATATTGGATGATGAACAGTGGAGGAATACACAGAAAAAATCACTTGCATCTAAGCATTCATCTGCCACTAAATACTATCATCCTGTCTCCTGTACCACAGGTGTCAATGAGGAATTTGGAGCTTTTCCAGATGATACCTGCATCCCCTCCTTTACCCCGGGGGGGAGAGATAAGGAGTACAGAAAAACTCCTGAAAATATGAAAAGTATGGAGCTACAGGATATCACTGATAAACAAACTTCCAGCCATGACAACAGCTGCAGAACAAGAGGTCTGTTCATATCCAATCAAAGAACACACACCAGTTTATCAGACAGAAACACAAGTCAAATGCTTGCATCAGATGGTGCAACATGCTCGGTTAAAGAATCCACATCATGCAATGTGGACAGCGTGGTGTTTGGCACCGGGAGTAACTTGAAACTGAGTTATAAAACAGCTGGAGCTCAGCCAGAAAGCAACATATCAGGACATCTGATGGAGCTCAGAAAAGTAAAGGTTGAGGGGAAGTTGGGATCAAAGACAAAAGTTGCAAAAGAGGAACAAGAGGATGCTGGGATGCGCAAAAGGAAAGGAAAGATAAATGAAGAACAAAAATCTAGCTCAGCTGTTGCATTGTATGCAAAGAATAACATGAGCAACAGTGAGCCAGAGAAGACACAGGAAAGAATAGAAAAGACTTCAAACATCAGCTATTATTTGAAAACACAACCAACTTTGACTGTATATCAGCAATACCAGCGTTGTGTGGATCAATTGCATCACATAAGAGCAGGACAAAGCCAACATACCGAACCAGGATGCTTAGATTCCCCTTCAAAAGACAGAAAGACATCTGAAGAAATTGCACCACAATATCCTGAGATTGACAAACGTCTGAATAAGGCAGAAAGCAAAAGGGTTACAGCTGCAGAAATCACAAAGGAAAGGAGTTCAGGTGTCCAGGACAGATCTCAATACAATAGAAGTAGGGCAAAACTTACGGAAAATGGACAGCACAAACGTTTGACTGTGAAGGAAACACCTGCAGCCAGTAGACCTGTTTGTCAGAGAAACAAAATTACCACCAATTCACATTTGGATCTGGATAGCAACACAGGTGGTGCAATAATAAAAGCAACTGCAGGAGTCATAACCTCAATTAATGAGGTTATTAACACGCATATGGATCAATTGGGCACTGCACCCGGAAACAATGGTACCATTGTGGAGGAGGATGCTGCACTCACCACTGACCCAGGTTAGTATAATAACATAATCAAGGCAAACATGTATTCCAATTGGGCATGGGCCATTATAACATTCTGACGGGATGATAACCTTCATTAAAAATATCACAGTTTTACGGTATTGCAGTTGCAATTACAGCTTCGAATTTATTATTTTTTGAAATATCTGTGTAAAATACAACTTTTTTCCATTGCACACAGTGCATTTTATTTTAAACACACTGTACACTGGCAGGGAGAGGGATTTCTAAACTGCACTTTCTGTCCTTTAAGACTCGTATAAAACAGCTCATACTTTGGGAACAGTACGACAGAAAAGTTTAGTGGTTTTGAAACCGTGGCGTTTTCAAACCACGGTATACTTCAAAACCGGAATATAATGGGAATATAGTTAAATGCTGTACCAGGGTCACCCAGTACTGTCTGGAGTTGTGGCTCCCAATCTGCGGGTCAGGTCTCCTCACAAAATAAACCTGATTTACAGGACAGGAAAGAAGACTTTTCTCTCAGCTTTAGTTGTTTCTTTTACATCCTCATGCCTCTAAAATCATTTAATGACTCTTTGGGGCACAAATCATTGACGTATACAGTATATGACGAGGCCACAAGAAAACATTTCTTAATTTAACGAGGTCTTTTAAGTGGTCTTGAGTACTGCATGTGTTTGTCTCTGTGTGTGTTCTTGTGTGTGTCTCTGTGTGTGTTCAGGTTTGTTTTCAGAGAGAATCAAATGTAATCCAGACGTCAAGGCTTGTCAGAGAAGTGTCAAAGGCCAAAAGACAAAAGCTGGTGGTCAAGTAGCCTCACTGAGAGTCTGTGAAAAGTCAAGTGCCTCCCTGTCTTGTCCAACCAATACAGAAATATTGCAAAGGTAACAGATAAGGAGCCAAATATATGTATGAACATCAATTTGAATTTGTTACTGTACCTTCACACTAAAATAAATCATTCAAATGTACCTAAGTTCAGCTTAATTAATAACTAATCATCATATTCACCCATTTAGCAATTTTGTTTTTGAGACTTATTGTAAATAATGGATCCATAATTTGATAACAAGCAACAAAACTAAGTGCCTGAGTGAATGAATTTCTTGATAGAAAAAATTATGATACTGACAAAATATCAAGGTTTTTGCTAAATGAATGTATGGCTCTGTCACATTAGCTCTACATGCCTGGTGAAATGTTTTCTAAGTGTATTGTGCTTTACTATTGTGTCAAGCTGAACATCGCCCTGTGTCCCTTGCAGACCTCCATCATCAGGAGTACATAAACACACAAAAAGACACACACCAGAGGACAAAGTGAAGGCTACAACAGCCTGTAGTCATACACACAAATGTCTGCCATCTACAAAGACACACACACACCTCTTCATGATGACCCCGGACCAACATTACCAGCCTCGGGTGAGTAAAAAAAAAATTAATTTAAAAGCCAAAGTCACCAACAAGTCATATGAAGGGCTAAGTTTCCATAGTTTATACTTTTGGTGTCACACAACACAGTTATGTGTCTGTTCCTTTTAAAGGAATTATGAAATCAATTTCACAAGTTATTGGATGCAGCATCCAGTCATAAGTTTGAGGGGATTTTAGAGTTAAAGAAAGAGTTCTGTGTGTGTACTTGCAACTAATGTTGTAGAGACAAACATTCTCATAATGCTATGCATTATGCATTATACTCATCTCCTGTATGGGGACACACATCACATTGACATTTCAGTTTTTAGTTAAAAAACGTTAAGGTTAGGGTGAGGTTAAGTTTCAAATTGTAGCCGTTATAATTAACGAAAGTCACAAGTGACAGGAAAAAATATTGATGCAGGAAGGGCTATTGAACTGAACTGATTATGTCTTTCATAAAGACTTACAAAAGTAAATGTTTAATAACATTCAATGAAGATTAATTTCTTTCCAATTTAAGCCAACAAAACAAAAGTCCTAAGAATTATAACTTGTATAGCCTGATAAAACATCAACATACTGTATATTTCTTTGTTTTCCCATTACAGGTGCATGTCCATGCAAACAAACTGGCAAAGATAGCATAAGAAATCTTTATTTCTGCACATTGTTTAATATGATGATATATGTTAATCTACATGTAATATGATCACATTCACCATATGCTTAAAAGTATATGGCATTGCAGTATTTCAGAAGGATTTGTAATTAAGAGAATGCATTGACTTTTTGTGGAATATCTGTTTTGTTTGAGTTATTATGTGTTGTTGTGCCTGTCAGCCAACAGGTGTCCCTATTTGTGACCGCTGGTTGTCTCTGCCTGATGAGCTGTGGCTGTCCATCCTGTCTCTGCTGCCTCACACTGATCTGTGCAGAGTGCTGCAGGTCTGCAACCGCCTGCACACCCTGGCCACTGATCACTCACTCTGTGAGTCATGCCGCTGCAATGAAGACACTTGAAATAATATTTGGCTAGTAAATGGTGTTAAATGAAGCCTTTTGCTGTTTGACCTTTATAAGGTTCAGGTTAAACGTTGGATTTAATGACAGGTAAGTGGGATGTCCTGAATTTTTCCAAGTAGGATTTCTAAAGTGTGTTACAACACATGGTGTGTTCTCATGATGTAAGTATTTCCAGTACAGTGCTGTACTGTACCACTCCCTGGACAAACATACAGTAAGATAACCCAGACCTTCACCATCACATGTTCTCATACTTGTACACACAATACAGGTCAGAGCCAAAGTTTTCAATCACTAAAACAGGTACACACTACCATACACTGAACATTACATCGTTCTTTCTTTGAAGGGAGAAATCTGAGAATTGAAAACTCCAACCTAACAGACCGGTGGCTACTCTGTGTGGGCAGACACCATCCTCGCAGTCTGTGTCTGTACAGCTGCAGTGGCCTGTCTCTCTCCTCTTGTGGGCTGGAGATGTTTTTCACTCTGTGTAGAAACTTTCTGAAGGTACAACATAATTGTGGGGTTATTTACAGTCAGAAACACTGTAAATGGTGAACCTTGGGTGAAAGCTTTTGGATGTTTTCCATCACATGACTTTACAGCGTGGCCTTCAAACTGTAGGATTTGATCCTCCTAATCAATAAGCCACTGTACTGCTACCTGTGTGTTATATTAAAAATACTCCACTTGAAAGGAAAAATAGGGAATGTTTTGTCAATGAGATTTATTTTACATTTTTCCATTGACACTGTGAATTTATGGACTCCACATCCTGAATCCGTCTGCCTGCTGTCAATGTCAGCAAAACATATTAAGTACAGTACATAAAGTGTATACAAACAGTAAGTCACCACAGCTATACCTTTTTAATTGTGGTAGAAATAATAATGTTACTAATAACACACTGTACAAACTCAATTTTTTAGAAATAGAGAAGACTTCTGTTTGAATTGATTAAACCATATTATATTGTTACTGAATTATAGTGACAAAAACTGCACTTTCACATTTTGAAATATCTCACTTATGCAACCTGTTTGAAATATATTTCAAATACTGAGCTGATTTAAATTACCCAATATACAGTGTTTCAATTTTGTATTTGCTTTACCAATGTTTTGCTCTGCTGTGATTTAACTTGTAGGAGTGTATCTGCTTCTATATTAGCTATGTGAAAAGTCCACATTATATCTTTCTTGTCATTTTTTTAATTACAGGAACTCAAGGTCACAAGTTGCATTGGTCCTTGTCTCCATGGAGACCAGATGTTGCCTCTGATTGGTCAGCTGTGTCATCATGTGACCAGTGTGGACATGAGCTGGAGTGGAGCAACAGACATAGGAGTGAAAGCTCTGAGTGACTGCTGCCCTGGGTCAGTTTTTTATAAACACACACACACACACACACACACACACACAAAAGGGGGCATGCTGGTTGACTTAGTACATATGGTGAGGTCATGTTGTTGTTGTCCAATAAAAACAATGTATCTCCATATTTGTTGACTAATAGGTTTTCAAATAAACTGAAGGTTGAATTGCTTATTTGTGGATGTGTAAGGAAATTAGTAATCCTTCATTTATCTTCTCTGTAGGTTGCGGCTAAAATCTGTAGTCCTGAACGGCTGTCATGTCACTGATGACCCACTGATGAAACTTGTCATGAGGCACAAATTAACGTCAGTATAAGAATGTCTGTATTTCTATATTATTATCCAGTGTCCAGCAGAAGATATTTTTGGTTGTGTGGATGTATTTTACATCTGTCAACAATGTGTCTTAGTTTATCTCTTGAAGTGGACTTGAGAATTACATTTAAATTTTCACGTGCATTTTTAGTGGATAATCCATCCAGATATAATCAGGATGTGTACACATGTTTGTTTGTTTCTGTTTGTGTGAGTGTTTTCATATCAGTCTGTGCAGATTGGAGGTCTTTGGCTGTCAGTTCCTTACTCCATCCTGTCTACAGACAGTATATGAGGTACTTTATTTTGAAAAGTAAACAAACATGCTTTAGCATGGGAAAAAGATTCCTATAGCCTTCGTGATTTTGTCTTATATTTTTCCTCAAGAAATGAAGATTTGAATATTCCACAACATACAGTAACAACACAATAAGTCTTTTCAGAAGTATGTACAGCTTGTAGTCTCTGTGTTTCAGATGTGTCCTGGTCTTAAGCATCTTAACATCGGACAGGTGCCAAAAGTCAACCCACACAGTCTCACAGTGATGACATCACAGCTCAAATGCCTCATTTCACTAAATTTCACTGGACTACATGTGGTAAGTTTTGTGACTTAGAAATTCCAGATTTGTTTGATCAATGAATTATATCTCTGAATTTTTACAGTACAAAGTCTCAAAGAGCTTTAAATACGCTCTCTGCTTTTGCCTTTACTGTAAACAGGTTACTGATGCCGCAGTGGACACTTTGCTTCAGAACTGTGTCGAACTTCAGAGTTTGGTCTTCAGTTCATGCCCTGGAGTCACTGACCTGGCACTGCACAGCATCCGCAAATACACACCTTGTATCAGGTACACACACATAAACTTGAGCCACATGCTTAGGCATTGACTGACATTAATTCCTTTAAGACGTACCCTAACTTTAACGTAGTGTTGTCTAACCTTCTCCCTAAGAAAAAGAAACAGAAATGTCAGAAGGATTTGTACCAACAGATGTAGTGTGTACTGCAGGTTTTATGTTAAGTTATACTCATGTGTGTCCACTTTTGGTTGGTAGTATTGACTAATGTGGTCTTAACATCTTGACAGTTGACAGCAGCAATAGTGTGCGTATGCCTTTGTGTGCTTGTGTGTCAGATCTCTGGACGTGAGTGGCTGTAGGGCAGTAACAGATGCAGGAGTTCAATCTCTAGCTCTGGGATGTAGAAGACTTCAGCAGCTGGATGTCAGCTCCACTGGCACAGGAAACAGAGGGTACAACACGCGTCACACAACAAACTGAGCTGTATATTTCTTTGTGTTTGTGTGTATTTTGACCACTTAAGCTGTGAGAAACCTTCTTGCCACATCCACAGATATCATCTATGAAACTGATGAGAAACATGTTAATGTAACTTAGAGAAATGTTTTTGTGTGTGAAACAGGGTTACTCTGCTGGCAAATTACTGCAGCAGATACCTCCATACTGTCAAACTCAGTTTCTGCCGCATCACCTTAGAGAATATACTGAAGCTCTGCAGATGCTGCAAGAGGTAAACACACAAATAAAATTGCTTCATTTAGATTTAAACAGATAGCCAAACAGATATTTAACTGTGTAGATGCCCTGTATCTGCCATATTATTACAATATTTCTTTCGGACGTTCATACGATATAATAATTTCCAAACATGTAACAAAGGGCCCTTTCTCTTTGTAATGATGAGCAGAGCGTGAAATCCATTTGAGTAGTGATCAAAGTAAAGCCTTGTGGTCACAACATGAATACAGTGACCAACTGTTTGGTGTGCAAATTATATCAGATGCTTGTGGTGTAATTCTGGGAGTTATAATCTAGAATTACCAACACCAAACATTTAACCATGTGATACATTTTGTCTTTAGCAACAACACTGACATATTAGCATAGTTATTTGCTATTTCCATGTTTCTCTCTCTTTAGGTTGAAGGTGCTGCATCTCTACGGCTGTGCCAATCTCCCCGCTGAGAGAGAAATCAGAGAGGTTAACGCTACTGTTAAAGTTTACCCTCTGCCCTGACTCACACAAACATCTGCACACAACTGGACAGATAAACACAGCATATTGAAGTGAAAAATGTCACTATGAGTAAAATTATCCAATAAAGAAGCAAGGAGGATTATGACTTATGTTAACAGAATAATGTGCATTTGAATTTATCTAAAGTATGTGTGTTTGACTGTGTGTGTTTGGAGATGGGTGTATCCCTCCCACCCAGACGCCCCATTACCTCCATTCCCTTTTACTGCAAGATTGCTCCTCTAAAACAAGAAAAGAGGCAATTTACATGCTGTTTTTGTCTCTGCTACATTCAAGATGCATGCAAGCCTCACTCATAGCAAACCCTAAAAAAAGATGTGGTTAATGTTGGGGATCTAAATTATGTATGTATGTTACATAAACATATTTACATGAATTACAATATGTCAATGTTGAATTTTGGTTTCACATGGGACTTGTTAGGCAGTCTCCTGGGTGAAAGGCCTGTGTTAGTTGGACTCAGACCTCCACCCTGATCTCCTCTCGACTCAGACTTTGATTAGAAATATATTTGTGATACATCAAAAACAAAAATATTACAAAACTTATAAAAATTGGAAAACTATAACATTTTGTATTTCAATAATTACATTCACTTAAAAAAGTCTCCTGCAGATCCTGGCCACACTGTTATTTCCCTGTTTTGGCTTGCCTAGAGGGATTGTTCCACTTTGATGCCAGTCATGGTTTTATGTAACACAATCTTTAACATCATCTTTAAGGGTGGTTTTGTCAGAAGTATCCACGTGTAAAAAAGGGGGAAAGATAGAGAAGGAGGGAGGATGTAAAAGTGAGATTTCTGAAGGATTGTATATTTTATTGATGGGTTAATTTATCTTTTATTAAAGCAAAACTATGTCATTAATAAGGGGCAAAGGAAGAATAATAATAATAAGGAAGAACAAAATCGCCTGAGTTCCCCTTCGAGGGGAACTCGAACTGCGTCAGTTACGACACTATGGGAACGCTTTTAGGCATGACAGGGCTGAATGCGAATGAAAACTACTCCAATCCTATTGGTCCTAGTGAGAACGGTAGCATGTGACGGCAAAACCGCAGGGGCATATATGCACACCGGCACATAGCTCATTAGCTTTTTTCTATTCAGCAGGCACGTTGGTTGATGTTGGTACCGGTTCCGGAGATGTGTGTCTCCCTGCCCGCGTTTCGTCACGGTAGATGACTCGCACGAACTGTGTGTTGCTTGTTTGGGCCTGTCGCACGTCACGGCAGCTCTTGAGGGGGCTGTGTGTGACCATTGCGTGGCCCTGCCCATGCGGGTACTGCGGTCCCGCGTGGCCCTCTTTTCCGCGGACGGCCAGATGCGTTCCCCGTGGCTCGGACCCCGCGGTCGCTGAGGCGGCTCGGCGGTTCCGGTCATGGGGATCGCGGCGGGATCTGCTGGAGGGTTCCGAGACGGCTGTGGCCCTTTCTCGTCCTTCGTCTGCCGATTCCGACTCCCCTGGTCCTCGTTTCTCGGGTACGCAGGCTGGAAAAGCGGCCGCACTGTGGCTCTGAGGAGCTGGATGTGCTTGGCGTCGTGGAGGAGAGTGAGGACTTCCGGGTGTCGCGCCGACGTCATCTGAGGAGCGCTGCGTTACTTCGCTGTGTTACTTCTCACCCCAGCTGACGTTGTCTTTCGGCCAGCCGGCGCTGCCGACGGTACCATGTTGGGTGACAGCGCCAGAGACGCTGTGTGGCTTCTAGCGGTCCCCCTCGCACCCCTCCCCCGCGGGTCGGACGTGAGGGACGTCATCCAGTCGCGGAGGGGCATGGCGCGGAGGTCCTGTCTATGTGTTTAGCCCCCGGAGGCCGACTGAGGTCCCCTCCTGGGCGGCCGCTTGCATTGTGTCCCGCCGCCAGTGCGCTCGGGACGCGCTAGCCGCCGCCGAGCCTTCTCCACTCTGCCTGCCCCAAGGGGTGGCGGTTGGCCGGTGGTTCGGCTCCCGGACTGCGGATCGTCGGCGGGTTCTTCCTGGCGGCCCGCTTCAGGAACTCTTCCGAGATTGGCACGTCGCACCGGCCACCAGCCCCGAGGGGTTGGTTCCGCTGGCGGATTTCGCAGAAGCTTGTTGGGGTTTGGAGGACATATCCCTGTGGGTTCTGCGCACCGTCATCGCACATCGCTGCAATTCCGGGTCCGCCCCCCCGGCTTCACAGGGGTGGTCCGGACTGTGGTGCGCCCGGACCAGGGCCTGGTGCTGGGACAGGAAGTGCGCTCGCTGCTGGAGAAGGGGGCCGTGGAGCTCGTTCCCCCGCCAGCCAGCGGGTCCGGTTTCTACTGCCGGTACTTCCTGGTTCCCGTGAAGGACGGAAGGCAGCACCCTATTCTGGATCTGCGGGTTCTGGACTGGTCTCTGAGGAGATACAGGTTCAAGATGCTCACCATCCCCGCCATCATGTGTCACGTCCGGTCTATGGACTGGTTTGTCACCATGGATCTGAGGGACGCATGCTGCCACATCTCCTTTTGTCCTTCCCACAGGAAGTTCCTGAGATTTGCCTTTGGGGGCGTGGCATACCATTATCGGGTTCTTCCCTTCGGCCTGGCACTCTCCCCTCGCACTTTCACCAAGTGTATGGATGCGGCGCTGGCCCCTCTGCGGCTCCAGGGCATCCGGGTCCGCATTGCATCGACGACTGGCTTATCCTGGCTCAGTCTCAGGAGTTGGCGGTTCGGCATCGAGATGTCGTCCTCGCTCATCTTCTTCGTTTGGGGCTGAGGCTCAACGATGGAAAGAGTGTGCTGGCACCCGCCCAAAGGACTGTGTTCTTAGGGGTGGTGTGGGACTCATTGACGTTGCTGGCACATCTGTCTCCGGCTCGTGTCGAGTCCGTTCTGGCCACGGTGAAGAGTGTGAGGCTGGGCCGTGCCATCACGGTGAAGCCCTTTCAAAGGGTGTTGGGCCTCATGGCGGCTGCTTCCAGCGTGATGCCTTCTGGTCTTCTGCACATGAGGGCCCTGCAGTGGTGGCTGAAATCCAAGGGGTTCTCCCCGAGGGGAAACCCGTTCCGCCCGATACGGGTTACGCACACATGTCTTCGTGCCCTATCGGTGTGGACAAAGCCTTGGTTCCTGTCCCAAGGACCCGCGCTGGGGGCGCCCTGTCGCCGTGTGATCGTTTCGACAGACGCTTCCCTCACCGGGTGGGGCGCGGTCATGGACGACCGCTCTGCAAAGGGGTTTGGCAGGAGCATCACTCGTCATGGCACATCTATTGCCTCGATATGCTGGCCGTGTTCCGGGCTCTGAGGAGCTTCCTGCCTGCACTCCTGGGTCGCCACGTGCTGGTCAGGTCCGACAATACAGCTGTGGTGGCCTATCTGAATGACCAGGGGGGCCTCTCTGCAGACTGGCGCATCAGATCCTCCTGTGGTTCCAGCGGAGACTGCTCTCTCACAGGGCGATGTTTATCCCTGGGCTTCAGAATCTGGGTGCAGACCTGCTGTCGAGACAGGGGCTGAGGCCCGGGGAATGGCGGCTCCACCCCGAGTTGGTGGAGTCCTATAGGTTCGGCCCTATAGACGTGGACTTGTTTGCGTCTCAAGAGACTACGCACTGTCCTCTGTGGTTCTCCCTGACGCCCCCGGCCCCGCTAGGGCTGGACGCCATGGTGCGAGAGTGGCCGAGGCTGCGTCTGTACGCTTTTCCCCCAGTCGCTCTGCTCCCGGGGATCCTGGAGAGGGTCCGTCAGGAGGGCATCCGCCTGCTTCTTGTAGCGCCGTTCTGGCCGACCCGTGTGTGGTTCTCGGACCTGATGGCGCTCCTGGACGGTCCGCCGTGACCTGCTGTCCCGAGCAGGGGGCCGGGTTCTTCACCCTTGCCCCACCCTGTGGCGGCTGTGGGTCTGGCCCTTGAGGGGGCCCAGTACCTAGAGGCGGGCCTGACGGCAGGAGCGGTCGAGACTCTCCTTAGATCCAGGGCCCCGTCTACACGGAGGATGTATGGCCTGACGTGGAACGTCTTCTCTGCCTGGTGTAGTGGACGCATGCTGGACCCAGTTACCTGCCCGGTGGTTCAGGTGCTGGAGATTCTGCAGGACCGCTTCTCTGCGGGCCTTTCCCCATCCACCCTCAAGGTTTACGTGGCTGCCATTTCGGCTTTCCATGCCCCTTCGAGGGTTGGGTCTCTGGGGAGGCTTCCCCTGGTCGTGCGGTTCCTCCGTGGGACCCGGAGGATGAGACCTGCGACTCGCCCTAGGATCCCCACCTGGGATCTGGCGGTGGTTCTCGAAGCTTTGGCTGAGGCCCCCTTCGAACCCTTGGAGTCGGCTGAGGCCAAGTTCCTGACCCTGAAGATGGCCTTCCTCCTTGCTATCACCTCTCTGAGGAGGGTGGGGGACCTCCAGGCTCTTTCGGTTGCTTCCCGATGCCTGGAGTTTGCCCCAGGTAATGTGAGGGCCATCCTGCACCCCATTCCGGGCTACGTTCCTGAGGTGCAGTCCACTGTCATGGGGCCTGTGGTGCTGCAGGCGTTTCATCCTCCACCTCATGTGACGGCGGAGGACGGGAGGCTCCATTTGCTCTGCCCTGTCAGAGCACTGAGTGTCTTCACTCTGAGGTCCTCCCGGTGGAGGAAGTCGGACCAGTTGCTGGTGTGTTTCGGGTCCCCCAAGGCTGGGCTCGGTTTGCCTTCACCTATGGCACTCCATGAGAGGCATGGCGGCCTCCACGGCTCTCCTCTCTGGAGCGTCTCTCCAGGGGGTTTGTGATGTGGCTGGCTGGGCCACTCCTCACACCTTCTTCAGGTTCTATAGTCTGGACCTTCCCTCCGCACCCGGCACCCGGGTGCTCTCCTCCTAGTCGTGCCCACAGGTTGCTTGCACGCTAGGGCAGGCGGGGTTTTGACGCGGGTTAGTGGGTATCTCGTTCCCATAGTATCGTAACCGACGCAGTTCGAGTTCCCCTTGAAGGGGAACGTCTCGGGTTACGTATGTAACCCTTGTTCCCGAGATAGGGGAACAAGACACTGCGTCGGTTCGCCGCGCCTCGCCGCGCCTCGCCCCGCCTGGAGTGCCTTGCTTCATAGAAATAGCTAATGAGCTATGTGCCGGTGTGCATATATGCCCCTGCGGTTATGCCGTCACATGCTACCGTTCTCACTAGGACCAATAGGATTGGAGTAGTTTTCATTCGCATTCAGCCCTGTCATGCCTAAAGGCGTTCCCATAGTGTAACCGACGCAGTGTCTCGTTCCCCTATCTCGGGGAACAAGGGTTACATACGTAACCCAAGACGTTCTCTCTTCCACAACTACGATGTGGATAATTCAGAGCGGATTGAAAAACAGGAGTTCTTTACTATTTGTCAGGAGCTCCATGTCCCGTCCCAAGTCTTTGATCGCCTGGACGTTGACAAAGACGACACAGTGACCTTAGAGGAGTTCATCAGCGGCTTTAAAGCCCTCAGGAAGTGAAGCAGAGATTTCAAACGACACGGAACAGGCCATATCAAAGCCAGATGTCAAAGTCATGTGTTTGTTTAACCCTCCTGTTACAGTCTCCTAGGGTCAAATTAAACCCAGTTTCAAAGTTGCTACATCAGAAAAGTGTTTTTCTTTCATGCAAATTGCCCCCAAAATAACATGGATGGTTCCATTCAATGCTTTTCGCAAATAAAATTATTGATCAGTTCACTACTATCATTGAATTTTGGGTGTTTTATTACATTTTAAAGCATTTGAAAAACCCAATGAAACGGTTTCTAAACATTATCCTAACTAAACTTTGACAGTCTGTGATCATCCACTCAATCGTGACTATTTGTCAAACTAATTCATAACTGCAGCTTTTGTAAAACTCAAAAATAACGTATTAATGAGGTTTATTGACCATGAATTATAAAATACTGTAAAATTAGTGGTAATAAGTTGATGTTAGTATCCAGTGGTAGTGACAAAAAAGCACAGATAAAAGTGATGGAAACCTCAAAAATGCAAAAGAAACTGAAAAAAAAGCTTCTATAAAAGGGTTGACAACAAGTTGCGTAGTTGTGGGAAGACAACACAAGGGTTTAAAAAATACATGTACAAAGTAAGTGTAGAAAATTGACTGTGCACAGTGTAAAGAACCATTTATCTATTTTCACGGGTGGGGTTTTCTTTTGTTCATGGAATTTAAGGAAACTGCTTGAACTCTGAAAATTATTGAGTGTAATGAAAAAGCTACATGGACATTCAGACCTTGGACCTTGATCTTAGAGGACATTGTATACTAGTACAGTGCCCATTCAAAATGGGCCTGTTCGAAACGGGCCGACTGGCCTCTGGTATTGCCACTTGCAGCTTTACCGCTTATCCAAACAACTTCTTACTCTACATTGTGCATCCTTGGGTACTTAGAATTACACCTGCTATGACATAGTTGCGTCCCCTAGCAATGCTAGAGTATCGTCATTTGTCAACAACTAGCTGTTTGGGACCAGGATATTTCTGGGGACAAAAGTGTAAATCCGAAAGTTACATTGCGATGCTTGGTTTTTTTAAGTTTGCAACAATGTGGTCTCTCTTTCTTATTCTGTTCTTAAATGTACTGTAGTAAGCGACGGAGAGCAAGTTATACCCAGCATGCCGTTCGGAGGTGTAACAATTAGGGGTTCCCTCTCAATACACCACACAGTGTGTACGTAACGCAGTACTAATACAAGTGTCCCAAAGTTCTTATAAGCTCGCACTTGACACTGCACATCCTTGGGACCTCAGCTATAGTACATTTGCCAAGTGTGGAGTCGATCACATTAATTCGAAAGACAGACAGACAGACCAGCAGACAGACAGACAGACCAGCAGACAGACAGACAGACAGACCAGCAGACAGACAGACAGACAGACAGACAGACAGACAGACCAGCAGACAGACAGAGACTCCTTCCATTTTTGTTAAATGCAAGTAGGTGATGCCTCCCAGTTGGAAAATGAAGTTAATTTGTTAATAGGTTCAGGAGCAGGGCCACGCCTAAACCACATCTCTAATCACCAGACAAACCAACATATACCGTGCAGCGCAGCCAGGCTGGCGTCTCTGATTGCTTGACGCAAGAGGGTCAACATTCCATGCTTTCAGTCATGGATCCGGAGCTACAGCTACGCTCACCTGATGTCAACAACATGTACAACGATCTATTCGGAACAGGGCATGTTTCAGCCACGCCGCAGCAGCTCCTACCTCAACCCTACGAGCCACTAATCAAATACATTGGCTCCAGGTACGCCGCCAAGGCATCTCCACAACACCCACTTTTCACTATTCCAAAATGGCCACTTGATTCTGGTTTCAGAAACATCTGAACAGAATTCACTGCATTTCAGCCATATCACCCGAACATTATTCCAGCCACTCTTTCCGCATCGGCGCAGCATCCACAGCTGCCAGATCAGACATCTCCCACCAAACCATTCAGTTCCCAGGCCGCTGTTCTTCCCAGGCATACCAATCTTACATTCACAAACAATCTCAACGATCTCCGTCAAGCCCACGCACAACTCAGTTTAACACAATCTGACACTTTTAGGGTCCTGTAAATGATTAGGGCGAAAACTGCTTCTGAGACGGAACCCCCACTCTAAGTCTCCTCCACCCGGTCATCATACATCCTCCCAGACCAGCCATCAGACAACATCCTCATCCATTTATCTATCTGCACATTCATAATGTTCATGGTCCATGCTAGTGAAATGTGTGAAAAGTGCCCATATTATGAAAAAAAATCACTTTTCCCGGGATTTGGGGTGTTGTTTTGTGTCTCTGATGCTTCCACACACATACAAACTTGGACAAAACCATCCATGTTGTTTTGAGTGAGATATGGGTGAATGTCCTCTGCCTTCCATCTCCGGGTGAGCTGTTCAAATTGCTAGCGCTAGCATGCTAGCTTGCTCTCAATGGCAAAACACTGCTACAACACACACTACTTCACCATAATCTACAAAAGAACTACTTCCATGTCCCTGTTCTGCCGGTATTCAGTCTCCCAGCTAATCCTGTCTTGTATTGACCAAAGTTGGAGAAAGAGTTATCTAGCTGATGTGATCTTACCTAGCTACTGAACATGCGACTCCCAACAAATAAATGTAAATAAATAAATTAGATGTCTCACTCTGTAGCTCAAACAGAGACCTAAACACACAGGGTGAAAAGAGGAGCTGCAGCAAGGTGCAGTACAAGAAAAATATGGTGTTTTTTGAAAATGAAACCATGTAAACCCATGCTGGTACAACCTCAAAATACAATTATGAACCTGAAAATGAGCATAATATGGGCGCTTTAACACGTTTTGGGAAAACATTAAAGGCTCATTGCAAAATTCCAAACAGGATCCCAGTTTAAACAGAATAGTCTATATGATTGCAGGCACCCAGAAGTTTAACCTTTCTTTGTTTTTCTCATTTTGTCTTACTTTTCAGTTTCATGTGATGCAATGCCTTTTCAGAAAGTGGATCATTCATTAAAACAAAAATTAAAGTCATGTTATTGATCTGAATAAGTTTTTTTAAGACATGCAACTTAAATGGAGTAGGCCTAGCCTACAGTGTGGCAATGTTTATAAGCCTACATGTGCCTCAGGTGGGATAAAAAATAGCTTATTTTCTTGTGTGTTTAGAGATTACATAGGTTTAATAATCTCTGGTTCTGTCATTTCTAAAGTTTATTCAACTACATTACAAGCCATTAGCCTTTCTCCACAATGAAAGCACTTTCATTTGGCCTGAAGCCCAGATCTCCTTTATTGTTGAAGGGAGAGAGGAGTGAACACACACACACACACACACACACACACACACACACACACACACATGCACTGCACTGCACAAACACACACACACGCGCGCGCACTGAACACAGGTAGGCTACAGATGGCTGGCGCGCCACCTGAGTCAGCTTTTCTGTCCGTTCAGCTGGCTGATGGCTGGAACAAACCGGGACATTTTTTTGTATTAACACAGAGGCCGAAGCTTCAACGTTTGATTTATTGAGCGGTTTAATGGTTTAAGATGGATTACCTCGTTTGGACTATTTTTAAATGCGTAACAGCTGTTAAAATGTTAGGTTAAGAGCGCGCAAGTCTGAAAGTCTGGAGGAATACTTTGGGTGTCCGTGTCCTGAGAATAAAACGTTCACAGTACTGAAGAGTTTCTGGATTTGCTCGTCTAGATCACCTTCATTTAGCAAAACGCCTTTTTTTTCCAGCCAGCCACAGTCCTCCATCAGGGGTATGAGTGCAGAGGAACAGGACCAGCTGCGCTCTCTCTTTCACGTCTACGACGTTGACAACTCCGGGCGTATCGAGAGAAACGAGTTCCTCACCATCTGTGCGGAACTGCAGGTGTCCGTGGCCGAGGCGGACCGGATATTTAACCGACTGGACGTCGACAACGACGGAACCATCACCCTGGTGGAGTTCATCAGCGGCTTCCGCTACGGAGAGGTCATGGACTCGTACGGAGGAGACGTGTCCACCGCCTGGGAGAACTTCGAGAGGAGGCTGGGCGAGCAGGCCAAGTTCATCCCCAGGTGAGAGTGCACACCTGTCCGCTGGGCAGCCAGGGAGGTGGTAGGCTACTGATGAATGGGTGGATGTCTTTAAAATATGGAAATTCTTTAGATGATATGAATGTGTTCAACAGTGAGCGCTGTGTGTATTTAAAGGTTATGGTGAGACATAGCCTAACCCCCACTAGGAAATCCACACATTTGCCTTTTAAAAGAGAAATCAATAAAAACAGGTTAGTAGAGCTTTTTTAAAGCAGCTCCAGTACAATGCACTAAAGATACAACTGCAGCCATGTTGTTTGAATAATAAGCAGAAAAACAGTGACAGTGACTGGGTGTAAGTGTGTTTACATATTTTTCTTTTGAGTATGTCTGTTTTCCTATAGACATCTCATTATAACCCAAAGATAAATAAATAAGTTCTCATGTTGAGTCATATCTGTTCCAATGATAGGGTAAGTTCTGCCACACAGCTTCCACTTTAATTGAATTACTGTAATATGGTGATTAATAAAACTTCCATTGGCTGACATGGCTGACATCCATGTAAGTATATTAAATGTAATAATATAATAACAATATTTTTCCAATATCGAGTGTTTAGAAAGTCACACTAAAATAGCCAAACTGATTAAATATGTTTATCAGTATGTACTGTTTTTGGCATTAATTTGCAAATTTAACATGACATATTGATATCAGCAATTTGTTTTAAAGGAACATTGATAAGGGTTGAATGTCTATGGCTTGCAGGGAACAGTGATGCTGTTTTTCTTACTGTTTTTGCTGTTGTGCACAAACTGTATACAATTTTAACCCTTGTGAACACAATATCGCAGGAGAGGAACTCTTCATAACATCCACTTGGACTCGCGGATGAACTGATTAGATTTTGGTTGTCAGAGGTCAATGTCACTGTTAACTCTTAAAGCCCATTTTCAAATAATGAATACGCTAATTACGCAACATTTCACACAAATGGGTAGGATAACATGATGAAGTGATGACATTTTAAAAGGTGAAAGGTCATTTTCACTGTGACATCATAATGTTCTGCAAAAACACTTTTCACATTATTCAGAGCCATACCTCGGACACAGAAGGGGGGATTTCACATTTAGTCGGATACCAAATTGTTGACTCTAATCTTGGGTGTCCACCTTGAAATTGTGGTGATTGCATAGATCTTCTGTGCTGCGCCAGATGTTAAGCATCCATGTTTCACCAAAAAATACACATATCTTTTTTTGTAATTGTTTCAAAGACTTCACTTTGTATACATTATATGAGTCTGGACAGTTATGGATGTAACCTGCACCTTGACTGGTTGCTGGAGGCCTACAAACACAAGGCGGTAATTTTAGTTTACTCAAATTTTTTGTCAAAGTTCTTGCACAGCTGCTTGATTTCAGGCAACATTTAACATTTCAGAACATGTTTGTGGTCGTAGTTCCTGGTTTTGATATGAGCTCCAGTACTTATTGTACTTGGTAATATTATGTAATAATTTCAACTGGTACCCAGTCCTGTCACTGTTTAAGTGTGTCTCCATATATGTGTGTGTGTGTGTGTGTGTGTGTGTGTGTGTGTGTGTGTGTGTGTGTGTGTGTGTGTGTGTGTGTGTGTGTGTGTGTGTGTGTGTGTGTGTGTGTGTGTGTGTGTGTGTGTATGTGTGTGTGTGTGTGTGTGTGTGTGTAGGCCTGGCATCGGACTGCTATTACATCAGGACATTGATTTTCACAGTAGTGTTGTCTGCTAAATACAGACACTTTTCTTCAAACACTTCCAGTCACTGTTACGGCTAGCAGCTGAGAGATACAAATTTGGAAAACAGCTCACTTCAAAGAAGTGTCTGTTCTTCAGGTTATGAAAAAATATTTTATGTGATTACAAGATAGAGACATCGAGAGCAAAAAATCAATTGCAATCCTATTCATAATTTTACTGCTGACTGATGTTGATATAATGAGTGTTGTGTTTTGGTTTACATAATTAAATCTCTCAGCTGATTGAGACAGTGACTAATATTGCATTAAAAGACAGCTCCTCTGCTTCCATCCTTTCCTTTTGTTTTTAAATGCTCCAGAAATATTTACATTTTATAAATTCACTTGTTAACACCATACGTGTGTGGAAACAATGTCTTAAAGTCAAAAGCACCTCATCATGCATCCGTTTCAGAAGTCTGAATTATGGTTTCCTTATGCTTTGGACTTTTGATTGTGTTAATGTAAATAAGTGATAAATATTCATTTATTCTGTATCCTGGCTTTATGATAATAGGCTCCTCCCAAACTAATGAGGAACAATTTATTCATGTTTTTGTCAAAGTCAGGGGAGATATGTGAAAGAAATAAAAATAACAAACACAGAAAAACAAGACATGGTTGCATAGGGAATAAAACAGAATAGGGAGCAAGTTTATTTGCAATTTTTTAGTAATTTTACTTATTTCTATGTAATTTCTTCGACTTCAGGACTATAATCCTGTGATGTATAACACAAACAAAACATTTGCATTTTCTGTGTACTTAATATCTTAAGATATTCTCGGGAGGAACGGGACATTTTCTACGACTTATACAGCTATCCTGAACAGTCCTTAACGCATGATCACATCAATTACATCTCAACAGCTTGTCTGTGCTTGTGTCTTTTTTATTATGATGAGTTTGTGTTTGACACTTATGATGTTGCAGCGCGCTGTGTCTCCGTGAGTTATTGACAGACAAGCAGCAGTGTCTATATGCTTTAGCATTACAACCAGTCCACCCTGTCTAAAGGCAAACACACAAACACACTGACGCAGGACACTTTTTCACTGTGTCATTTCAATGACTTCAATCCAACATAGACTGTGTGATTAGGTTTTACATTAACACATCCTTCTGGTTTCTGTATTGTTTTATTGTGGATCAATGGTACGTGCTGTAATTTAGTTTTGTGTCATGTGTCACTGGCAAATAAAGTGAAAGAAAGTGTGCATCAAAAATACTGGTAGCAATCACGTAATTTGTTTGGTCTATT
Organism: Percina caprodes; assembly: GCA_013375575.1. Lineage (NCBI taxonomy): Eukaryota > Metazoa > Chordata > Actinopteri > Perciformes > Percidae > Percina > Percina caprodes. The sequence continues at coordinate 1,988,510 of JABXJD010000006.1, forward strand.
TTTAGCTGTGCGTCTTTTGTGTATTGAACAATGTGATGAAATGGTTGTAGACTCAACTTTAAAGTTAGCTGTAGAAACATAGATGGAAAGTTTGCCAGCTAATCCGTCCACTATTAACTTTTTCATTAATTGTTTAGTAATCTTTTTGGGCGATTGAAAAAACTCAATCTGCTAAACTTAAAATGCACAACAATACACAGGCACATCCAAATACTTTAAGGTTGTCATTTTTTAAAAGATTTTATTTTTACATTTTTAAAGAAATAATTAATCATTTTGGGAATTATATTTTTTGAGGAGACCTCAGGAATTGGTGATATTATGTAATGGTTTCATGGAGTAGCAACTGGAGCAATTAACCACTAGGCGTGGCAATGATTGATTGACACTCTCTCTCTCTCTCTCTCTCTCTCTCTCTCTCTCTCTCGACATCTATCATGATGATCAGTGAGCTCTAGATGTGCTGGTAGGTGGATTTTGCCACCTATGGACAAGGCCAGGCTAGCTGTTTCTCCTTTTTTAGTCTTTGTGCTAAGCTAAGCTAACTGGCTGCTGTCGTGGCTTCATATTAAAATGACGGATGTATTGATCTTCTACATTTTTGGAATGATTTACCAACTGAAATAAAAACACAAACCGAACGGAAAACATTTAATAGAAAGGTGAAATACTGGCTGAAAGAAATACATGTAACCACTGAATCAGTTGTGTTGTTGTAATGTATTGTCTGTGCTAGATGCCTGGCTGTTTGCGCATGGCAGCCAGGGTTCATCCCGGGGTCTGGGTGTGGGAGATGAACCTTTGGCAGCCCGGTTCCCTCACTATCGGGGTGGGTATAGGTGAGCAGGTGCGAGCAGCTGGGTGCTTAGAGTTTGTGCTGTTACGTGATGTGTTGGTTTGTGTAATGTGGTCTCAACTTTGTGAAATGTTGACGTAATACATTAGTATACAATGCATTTGCTGCATGACTGTGTAACTCACACTATGTAGTTCTTTTGAAAATTATTTTGGATTATATTTTTTTAGAAAGGCCTGACCTGGGACTGGGGTTGCAAATTAGCCTATTGGCTAGCAACCTTTTATGCAATACATCTACATCAATTGTTATGGCCTTGACTGTAATAATTATGTATGTAATAATGTGAGCTGCATTGTCCCTGACAAATAAATTGATAATAAATAATAATCTAACTCTTAGGAAGAAAACAAATAAGCATATTTCCCTAAATGTCAAACTCTTCCTTTACACTTTAAATAATCACAGTCCAATACAATACAGCTCTGATAAATCAACTGACTTCTGTGAGCCACCTGTCAAACGTCAAACTGACATGTTCTCCTCCCACTTCATTGGTGTTCAGTTTCTGTATGAAACAGAACAACCAGGACCCTTAAACCTTTCTTAAAGTTTTAAAATCTTGTTAGGGCAGAGATCTTCAACAGGGGGTCCTTAGAGCTACTGCAGGGGGTTACAAAAATGTTGGTCATTTTTTTGAAGTTTAAAAAAAAAAAAAAAAAAGGTCTTAACATGAATCCAACATATTGGCAAATATTAATCAGCCTATTTTTGGAGAAAAAAAATCCACTAAAACAACTTTTATGTATGTACACTTTCCACCAAAACAAGTTCCTTTCCGAGGCTATTTTGCAGCGGCACCATTGCTCAGGCCCATGACGATTGTGATTGGTTTAAAGAAATGCCAATAAACCAGAGCCCGTTTTTCTCAAATCCAGGAATGCTGTGTGGACCCGGCAGACCTTCCTCTGCAGTGCTGTGAAGGAAGGTCTGGCAAAGCAAGACTATTCCTAAGGATTGTTGGCATGATTAATAAAATCATGATTAATAACATCATTCCAACAAATATAATGTTAATAGCTCAGTATTCTATACACTTTAAAGGTATAAAGGCTTTAGGCTGCCCACATTTTATTGTAGGCCCAGTGTAATATGCAACTTAATTTTACACAATATACTGTATGAAGCAGGGGGTCCCTGATCCATGTCTCTCAGTTAAGGGTCCTTGGCTTGAAAAATGTTGAAGACCCCTGTGTTAGGGGAAAACAATACTGTGTCACATGCCTGTACTACAGAACAAAGCTGATTTCAAATTCTGATTGTCTTTTTAGGAATGAAGAAGCAGCTATGTTGTACCAGAACATCAGTCTGACTGAGCCCAGACTGATAAATCAGTTTGAGAAAGTTGTCACAAACTTCACCAAAGAGATCAAACAGCAGAACACAGAGATGGAAAACCTGGCCCTCGCCATCAAACGGTGGGAAAGAAACAGACACGTATACAAACACTCACTATATCCTTCAAATTAAGTGAAATGAAGACATTCATCTGATACTGATGTAAAACAGATTGATTGTTTAATTAATATTTTCTACAATATTTATGGCTTTCCTTCTACTTTTGTTTAAAACTGTTAAAAGACAGGCTGTTATTAAAGTAACCGTAATGACATTTGATGGGGTACACATGGCTAGACAAGAAAAGTTCTCATTGACAGTAGGACTGCAACACATGAGAATGTGTGAATGTGTTTAAACATTAGAACATATTATGTATACTGAAAGGGAATAACAGTGCTGATAACACTGTATAACTGCTGGATGTTGACTCATCTACCTGTTGATCTTTGTGCTGTCCTGCAGAAAACGGATTTCTCCATAAAGTCAACTCTACAGTCTGTGTTTTTTTAAAGTGCTGATTTAAAGAAAGGGTAGGCTCAAATGCAACACCAAGATTGAGAACTTTGAGAAGTGACAGCATTGTCGAGAGTTAGTTACTTGATCAAAGACCAGCATCTCCATTATCAGAATTTAAGCCATAAGGTTTAAGCCATGTTTCACATAATCCAATTATATCCTGATTATACTAAAGAATCAAATCCTTATTAGTAAGGCCTTGGCAGATAATGAACTGATATTTATAAAATTAAATTTGAGAGTCTTGTAGGGGCTTCAGCTTTCAGCAATCTTTATAGCATTATGATGTATTGAAGTAAGATATAGTTTTATTAGTAGGTTAAGTCAGTATAAAGTAGGTAATAGATGGTGAAGTTATCCTGGTTATTGTTTTGCAGAGTACAGGACCAAGCATCAATGCAGCTCAGTGAAATGGATGATGAGATTGACCAACGCATTCATGCTGCTGAGAGAAAAACACGAGAGCAGGTGGGACAAACTCAGACTGACTTAACCCTCAAGTTGTCCTCGGGTCAAATTGACCCGTTTTTCTATATCAATGTACTTTTTACATAACTTGATTGATTCCACACAACGCACTTTGGCAAGTACAAATCTCTACTTTCATTAATTTTGGGGTGTATTATTCAATTTTATAGCATTTGTAAAATAAAATTAAAAAAATTGAAGTGGTTTTGAAATAGTATTGAGTAAAACATACATTCCTTTAATTTTAGTCAAAATAATTCCTAATTTCTGCTTTTATAACTCAAACATTAGGTATAATTTCCTATAAATGAGGTTTATTGAACACAAAAAAATCCAAATTACAGTCCAAAAAATAACTGTAAAAACTAAAGTTAATAAGTTAGTGTCACGTAGTGTTAAACGTAAAAAAAAGTGACAAACATTAAAAAAAAGTGTTGAAAAAAGGGGACTTTGTGTAAGAAATAGTTAAAAACATCATTTAAAAAGCATCAACAAAAGTTTTTAATTTTGACAGGAAATCAACACAACACAAAAAAACAACAAAAACATGACGTTGTATCTTGTTTTAATAGTCCTAGCTCATGTGGTTGTTTTTCTGGTAAGTACAAGTGAATGCAGGGTGTGTTTGTTCAGCTCTTCCCTTATGTCAAACAAACGTACATGGCTGGATATTAGATTATTCATCCAAACTCACACACATCTGCTGATCAGCTGGATTTCACAACTCTGTGGATCCTAGAAAGAAAACAGTAGATACAGTAGATAGATAGAGGTGCTGGAGCCAATGTTTGAAATGACAAGGCTGTATACATTTGTGATGATAGGATTGGGTTATATGTGGATGAAAATGATAATCCATAAAGAATCAGGGCGCATACTTGGTGATTCAAGTCACCATTGAGGCTCCAGATACTCTGAGTTCACGTATGGTCACTGGCCTCAATAAGATAAGTCAAATTTAGGGATAGATTTGTGGATTTCTCTGCTTCTGACAATTGTCAACAGTGAGGTAGCCTAACCCTAAATTACTGCAACAGGAGCTTTTGATTTCTTGAATTATAGTTATTTTATTACCTTGTTGGCCTTTGTTTTCAATATCTTTCCATCAATATTAAACTAATGGACGGTGAGTTTTAAGAAAGCTGGAGATATTTCCTGGAATCTGGTGAAACACGTTAAACAGGGTGGTGTGTGAAATTATAAGATTTGATAACAATATTTAGCTTGCCGTGACATAACATGAAAAGTGAAAACAACTGACTCTGTGACAGAATAGTACAGATCGCCTGCTGGGTCAGGCATCAGCACCTTATTTATTTAATTATTATTTATTTACTTGTATTAATTTAATCTTTAAGTTTATATTTGGTCCTAATGTTTCTTCAAAGCTTGAGTGAAAAAACTCTGTCTTATCACTGTGTGTGTGTGTGTGTGTGTGTGTGTGTGTGTGTGTGTGTGTGTGTGTGTGTGTGTGTGTGTGTGTGTGTGTATAAACTTATGTAAGTGTACCTCACTGACTCAGCTAACTCAGAAGCTGCTGTTTGTTTTGTGCACCCAGTAACTAGTAGAAACTGTAGATAGACAGGTGCTGATATCAATTTCCCAGCTAGGTTCCGTCATTGGTTTAAAACCTGCCTTAAAGTATTAACAGATTAATGTGTCACAGATACATAAATGTAGAGAGCAAACAAACACACACACACACTTTTATAAACTCTATAAAGTCTTAGTGAAAGTAATTATTTGTATTTTTGTGTCTTTGTGTAGGAGAAGAAGCAAACAGAGGCTGCACTGAGTGAGTTACGGAGAAGTTATGAAACTGAAATGTGTGAGCTGCAGTGTAAAATCCAGAGGATGCAGATGGTAAATCTTTTCACCTGTTTGACTGTACTTCATTTTCACTACAACACACCATCAACATTGTAGGTCAATACAGACTCCAGCAGTTATACTTACGACCCTCTTGCTGTATGTTCTGCTCAGTGTTGTGCCTGTAGGACAACATGTAGACAATATGTGCTCGGTAATAATGATGTGCTATTTATTTTCTAACACTAATTGAATTTTAACTTTGTTGTATGAGTGCATGAATATAAAATAATAGATTGGAGATGAGTCTGCAAAACGTTAGGTTACACATCACTTCAGTAAGATAAAACAATAAGATAAAAGTAAGTCGAAAAGAAAAAAGAACGATGCACTGTTGTGTCCGGATGAAATCAGGGCTTATTGTGAGCGTTACAAGGAGTGCTCTGCTGGAGAGAAGGATTTGACCTATTGAGACACAAACACAATAAGTTAAAAGAAAGTGAACAAAAAAGTTCACTCCTAAAAGTGAACTTTACTGTAGTGTTTGGGAAAACCATGGTTCTGATGAACAGTGGAAAGTTTGGCCTCATGAAAACATAAATGCCAGCTGGACTCTACTGATTAAAACTCTAACATGATAGTGTGTATGTATATGTGCAGTATTTCCAAAACTACAGCATGAGAACAATCTGATTTAGGTCTACCCTTTAGTCAGACACCATTAATCCGTACTATGTGAACTCGTCCATCAGATAGAAGAGAAGTACAAGAACATCACTGTGAAAGACGAGAGCTTGGCTCTGAAGAAGAAGATCAATGTGCTAACACTGGTGAGAACGAATATACTTATTTATAACATGGTTTGTTTTACTATATCTTGTAGGAGGTGTCATTTTTCTTTTCTTTACTTTTCTGTTGTTTATAACACACTCATATTCCTCCTATCTGCAGGAGAACCAGCGGTTAAAACAGGAGCTGATGAAGTCTCAGACCGAAGTCGCGTGTCTGCGCAGTGAGATTGACTCGCTAAAGACGGAGCTAACCGATCAAAGCATCAGCTCGGAACGGTGAATTTATTAGAGTTTGGTCTGGTTTTGTGTCCTTATGTATGCTGTGTGTTGATATTCTTTATTTATTTTTTATATAATTATTCAGATCAGTTTAGGATAATTTGACTGGATTTATTTTTAGTTTTAATCCTTTCTGTAGATTTGTTTTTTTTGCAAGATGTTGAAGTGGAGGTGCAGTTCAATAGGCCTCGGCATCTCTGTCTGTGCTGATCCTACATAAGCGGATGCATTTTTATTCATCGCAGTATTGAGAAGGAAAATGCATATACTCTCTTTACTTCTGGTGTAAACTCTTTTTGCAGAACAGGTTTTCTCCATCCTTTTCTCATCTAACTTGCAGATTTATGTGAACTTGAGAATAATAAACATTTGCACCCTTGTTCCAAATGCTGCAATTTTCATACATTTTAAACCTATTTCTAAAAAATATCAATTTATATAATCAGTGTGTCCTCAATCTGCTTATCAAACGACCCCACTAAGGAGATGTTTTGCTGCAGAGGGACAGAGACAGACAGAGACAGACAGAGACAGACAGAGACAGAGACCACGCCCCCCTCTGACTGACACACAGTCCGTTCCTTCCCGGGGGTGTTTTCCTTTTTGTCACAGCTGAAACAGGATATCCTGGAGTGGCTTTACATACACAATAACTTCTTCATAAGCGTTACTTAGCAACAGAAGCACAAGGAAAAATACTCCGCCTCCTTGGCTCAGACCGTCTCAGTTATGATCTTCACAATGTAATAATGATAATGATCATCAGGTGTAATATAATGGAGTAAATCAGTTGATCTGCTGTGAAAGAAGTGTTCTGGTTTTACTGACATTAACTAGGATACTGAGGCATGCTATCTCTTTCATTTTATTTCATCTCACTTTTCAGGGATGTCAGAGAATGTGTGGAGGTCATGTGTAGGATGTCCACTAAAGACTTCCACTGGCACTAATTCAGGTTTTCATTACTTCGGTAGTTCATTTGTTTAATATTCATTAAACAAACAATTGTGTTTTTGTTTTTGTTGCAGAGACGAGGAGTTTATGAAACACTTTTCTAATGAGCGAGAAGACCTGGAGAGACAGATTGAGATTCTGCAGTAAGTCAGACAGTATCGTACACGCCAACTAATGAGTTCTTATTGTACTTAGATATAACTTAGAGTCAAGAAATAAAAATAAATATATTGGGGAAATAAGGAATTATAATAATGACTATTTTTCTTTCTGTGCTGATAGGACAGCCAACAGGAAGCTGCATGACAGCAACGATGGACTGAGATCTGCCTTGGAGAGGACCTCAAAGGTAAAGCTGCACAGTTAAACTAAAAATAATCCAAATTTAAAACTGGTTTAGTTTCCAAGTTGCATGAGGCTGAAGTTCTTTCATCCATTGGGTTTGTTGGGTTGGTGGTCATATAAACGTGGCATTCTGATGCCATTTTATAGAAAAATTCAATTCACTTTTGGCTCATTTGACTTGATTTATTTAGGCTTAGTTGATTTGAGCTGAGTTTCAATCTTTTTTAGTTTTTTTGCAAGTCATCAAAGTTGAATTGCAGTCTAATAGGCCTCAGCATTTTATTTGATTAATCAAGTTTACTGCAGCTCTCTCTACTGTATATTTGGAGATGCATTTTCACAGTACGAAAGAGTAAACAATTAGGTATTCTGATGCTTAAACCTGTTCATATGACAGATGTTTAGCAGTATCATTCAGAGTTTATTTTTACTTGTTGTGCATTACAGTCTAGTAACGGTGGATCACCAGGAGAAATAAACAGAAGCAGAAGTAAAAGCATCTGCTACACATCACCCTATGCACTAATGGACAGGTAAGACCTGCAAACAATGCAGGTTCAGAAGTGTTAAGAATCCTCTAGACTGAATTTATATCTGTTCAAATATCACCACACCATCTGGACCAGTGTGTGAATGCTGCTTTTTCAGTATATGCCATATATTAAATCAGCTTTCTTTCCTAAAGCATTTTAATTCTTCCTTTTAGAACCAAGTCAAACTTACAAGTGTAAAGCCGATTATTTTCAGTTGCATCTAGTACAGTTTAAGGTTTAACAGTAGATTTAGAATAATCAACTGGTTAGCAACTGCAGGAAATGTATTTCAGACCAGGTTCATCAGGTTTAAATAATTTGCAACTCCAGCAAATGAAAAGGGGATTGAAGGCTTGTTTCTCCTAGAACATATTGCTGTTGATTTACACAGTATTAAAGTACATTTTGACTGTGCTGAGAGATATTTAATTTAAGGTGATGTCCAAGCTCATGAGCTGAGAAGTTGAACCATGTGATTCTATGGTGTTTAGGGACAAAGGGTTTTTCTCAATGTGATAAAGAAGTAGGATATAAATTCCAAATACTTTTTGACATCAACATGGTATTTTCTGTTGAAGTGAAACAATTATCCCTGTCATGGCCACAAAGAAAGAAAAAACTCCTGCAAAGTGTTTTAGCATTAGTATAAGTATTACATTATGCCATTCACATACTTTGTACATTTACTGGTATGAGTACAGATGCACTGGTAATGTTAAACTTTCCCTTCAAATGTAGAAAAACAAGACAAAAGCATTATTATAAAAATACAGCATATACATGTACACATACACAGTAAACTGTACTGTGATTATGCACACTACACACACTAGACTACACACACTGTGTGATTGATACAGATCCTTTACAGACTTAAATAATTACGCACAGGCCATTTTAACATTAACACATCCACCTCAAATCCATGGAGGTGAAAGGTGCTGGACCACTGAAGAGTAGGAAAAATGTTGATGGCTCTGGTCCAATGGTGTTTTCCACCATCGTTTTGGGACCAAAGCAGAACTCTCAGAGACAGATATTTTACAACTCAGACAAAGCTATCTCAGTGGCTGGATACATTAGGGGTATGGCTCTTTGTAATTTGGCTGTACCTTGTGTTTTACGTCATGGATTATTTCCTGAAATCTTCCCCAGGTTCGGCCAACGTATGGATGATTTCCCTCTGTACAGCCGCCGGCCCAGTTGTGACACTCTGGCCTTGGCCATGTGTGACCCAGGCCTGAGGCGCAGACACAGCAGCGAGTGCGAGGAGGACAGTCTGCCTGAGATCTATGTGGACAGCGGCCTGTCAACACTTAGAGGTTCACACAGAGACTACGACCCAGAGCAGGAGGTCAGAGGTCAAGAAGAAGAGGAAGAGAAGGAGAAGAAAGGGGAGGGTGACAACAATGATAGTTTGATGGGGGAAAACTCTGACACTGAAGTGAGACAATAAGAGACACGTGTGTGCATGCCCATCAATACTGCAGCAATATTTATTTTTAACAAGTCTCAGGTTGGGACGTTGTAAAGAAGTCATAGTGATAACATGTGAATTCTGTGTCAGATGTTTGTAATAATGTTACAATGTCTGCTTCTGTGTGTCTACTTCACAGCCAGCAGAGACTCAGGACAGTGAATCAGCATTTGGGTCGGACAGCAGCTCAGTTTTGGACTGGAAGCCATCTGAACCCATTAGTGTGACCAAACCCCCAGCCCCAACTATTCGGAAAGCCCTCAGTGCCATCAGTGTGCAGGTATGAGAGAGACGGAAGAGAGGAAAGAGAGAGGGATTCAAAATAAAAGGAGATCTAAACATCTTTTTCAGATTTCCATCAAGTTCGGTATTGATATTTATGGTCATTAGAAGATTAGTCTTATGATGATTTTGGTAACTTACATATATTTTGTCCAGAGCTACCATCATGTCAAAATGTACAATATGTATTTTAAAAATGGTCAGATTTTCATAAGATTTGCTGCAGGAATTAAAGAAAATGATGATTCATCCCAATCATCAGTGAGCTAGAAATACATTTTCACCACATTTTTTGCATCAGTTTTAGCAGACTCATAAGTATGTTCTTTGCTTATTAAAGCACTTTGTATTGTGTACGTTACAATCTCTTGCTGCTGCTAGTGTGGCTTTGGAGTTTGTTTTTTGTATTTTTTGAAATTTTCTGACCTGCAATTAGACATAAATCCTTCTTCTCCATCACTAAACAGAGCTGATGATGAGATACAAAGCAGCTTTTGCAAAATACAGGACAAAATAGATATAACATGAAGTAATTATGCAGAATGTAAATACTCTGCCACTCTGTCTCCTGTCCAGAAGGAGGACCAGAACAGCACTGACCTGGGCTACATGATATCCGAGAAGGCCTACAGGATCGTGTTGGCTGGAGATGCTGCTGTGGGAAAGTCCAGCTTCCTGCTTCGCCTCTGCAAGAACGAATTCAAATTAAACTCCAGCGCTACACTGGGTCGGTTGGAGAAACTAAAGCAAACTGTCTCTCAATTTTATGTTAAAATAACAAGCAGTGTTGTTTTTACTTCCTTTACCTGACAAATGAAGGAAAAAACTATTCCCCAAGAATTTTCAGTTGACTGATGAATGATTCATTTTTGCACATGGTAAAGTCAAAGCTACAGTAAATAATCAGTTAATCTGATCAGGCACTGTGACTGAGCAAGGCCACAACTCTTTAGAAAAATGTTTCTTTTTCCTTTGTTTACCAGCTTAGTAGCGTGATATGTTAATAGTGTCTCCGTTGTGTGTTCAGGAGTGGATTTTCAAATGAAGACACTAATCGTAGATGGAGAGCCCGTTTCACTACAACTATGGGACACTGCAGGACAAGAGAGGTGTGTGTTGGTGGGAATAGAATTGTATTGTTTTATCAGATGTTTGTTGTTTTGAACTTTTCATTTATAGATGTGTTTTTAAGAGCAAAGTCAAACTAACACACACACACACACACACTCACACAAGCACACATGCTGTATTTATCCTATCACAACCAATAAGTAAAATTGGGTTCATATATGCTTGTGTGTATCTTGATTTTCTCCCATCCTCTCAGGTTCCGCAGCATTGCTAAGTCTTATTTTCGCCGGGCGGACGGTGTGTTGCTGCTGTACGATGTCACCTGTGAGAAGAGCTTTCTTAATGTTCGAGAGTGGGTGGACATGATCGAGGTAATGCGCTACGCTCCTCTGCTAAAGACCTGCTGACTGACACTGTTTGTATTTAGCAAAAAAGTTCCAGACTTCAGCAGAACAGAGTGAAGATGAAATCTATCCATTCTTCTGGAATGGCAATTTGTATTGGCAGCATTTGTTTTATTATATGGTGTTTTAAGTAAATGTGCTGCACATGTTCATTTGAATATCAAACTAAGTGATCTTGCTTGTTCTTTCTTTTTACATGCAGCAGATATGTAAGTTTGGTATGTAGATGGTTTAGATTGTGTTCTGTTGTTATACTGTGGGCATGTTGACATTTCTGTGACTTTTGATTTATGCATGCTGTAGGTGTATGTTGTGTGCTGTGTCATTATAATGCACTATGTACACCGTGTGGTACTTGATGTCAAACCAATATTATAGTCTTTAAAGGTGCCCTGCCATGCAAAATTGTTTTTACTTGTATTGTTTGAAATATGTTAGGTCTATATGTGTTATGTCGAGAATGTGAAAATGAACTGCTACGTCCTCTGTCAGTTCTAGTCGCTGGAAATAAATAAGAGAAGAAATCAGGCCAATTACAAAAGCTGGTCATACTGATGTCATGTTGCCTGAGCTCATTAGTATTCATGAGTTGGCCTGGGTAAAGGATGCTGATAGCCAGGCTCTCATTGGATAGCTGTTACCCAATCAGAGTCAAGCAGCTTAGCTCACTGAAATTCATGAGAACTGGCACAAATCGAGCTGAGTCTTCTTGCAGGCTTTCTATACCACACTAGAATGGCTTGAAACAAGGTAACCAAGGCATTTTTACACAAAAAAATATTACAGTCTATGGTTCACTTCAGACATTACTACAAAGTAATTCAAAAAAGTAGTGGCAAGGCACCTTTAGTAGGTTATATTTTTTTTTTCAGCACATAAATTCTGTAATCCCCATGTTGCAAAGTATGTACAACAGTAGAGCAGTTTCAATTTGGAGGTACGTTGCAATATTAAGTCTTCCATTTCATTTGTTTCTGTTTTTACCTTCTTCTTCCTTTTTGCATAGCAGGATGGGTCCCAGGAGGATATTCCCATCATGCTCGTCGGTAATAAGTGTGATCTTAGACCAGATAAAGCTAGCTGTGTTCCTACCAGCTATGGAGAGAAACTGGCCATGGTAATGACAAATAAACCCATACTCATCTTACTATACTTGTGAGGACATTTTAATGACATAACTCTAAACATGTGTTACACGTGCTGCAAATCTACACTTATCTTTATTTCCTGTCTTCACCCAACAGACATACAACACTCTATTCTGTGAAACTAGTGCCAAAGATGGCTCCAACATCCTGGAGGCTGTGCTGCACCTGGCCAGGTGAGATAAGACTGTTTCAGTCAACTGAATGCACAAAACCAAAACAGCACTTTTAATCTTTGCAAAATTGTGCTTCTGCTACTAGCTGTCATGAAATTGGCATGAGTGATTGGCAGCTATCTTTAAAAAACATTTAATAACACACTTCTTGTTCGACCTGTTCCTCTTCTCTTTCCACCCCATAGGCAGGTAACAAAGCAGGCTGCTTTTGATGAGAAAAGTCACTATCAGTCGCTGCCCAACTTAGATGCTCCCAGGAAGAAACCAAACTTCTCCTGCTGCAACTGATCCTACTCAAAAGAGCTGGACCTCATCATAGAAAAGGACTACAAATGCAGAAACCTGCCAAACCACGAAATGAGACATAATCTCTGCAGAAGTACGGTAACAGGAACAAATCATTGTTGTAAATAACCAAAAAGGTTATTTGAACATGATGACTTGAGTTGTATTTCAGCCACACTTTATTTTATGAATATTTAAATCAGTGTAAACTTCTTGCCATGTGAAACGTATGTTAATTTTTTATTAAACTTTTACACATATTTAAGTAAGTAAGTTTCTTCCACATTTGCACAGTTTGCCCAGGCTGGCACTGCCATGTTGTGAATATACTCCAAGCTAATCGTGGAAAGAGAAAGACAGCTGTGAATGTGAGGTGAAATGTCAAAAGGATTTGAATGTAAAACCAAGTATGTGAGCATGTTTTTAAAGTGACATTAGTATGTGACAAATACCTGTATGTGATAGAGGACAGATGTTAGCTTATTGTAATGGTGAGGAAATAAGAAAAATAAGAATAGATTGTTATCTGGTTATGATATTACCTGTGGCACCTACCTAATCAAATAAAAACAGCCTCAATCCACTGAGGAAGGAAACACAAGTGTGTTGTTTGCGGATGTCAAACTCTGAACTGTATTGATGGCCGACATTGAGACAATAAGAATTGTGGGAGAACTTAAAGCAAGACCTTCGTCGTCATTCATAAACAATGAACCCTGGTGCAATGTGTGGTTGTATGAGACTTCACCCAAATGTCACAACCCTCTGTCTGTATAATATTACCCCGCAGTGTTACAAATCCTTTTCATTTGACTTCCCACTGGGGATGACTGTCTGTTATAGAAGTTGTATGTAAGAGTTGAATGTATAACACATCATGAATGCTTTAAATAACTACTGTAATTTTATTTTCTGGTATGAGTTATAAAAAAAAGAGAGTTGGCAGGATTTCGTTTTTTTTTTTTTCCTCAGATGCATGACTGTAATTCTGTTGAAATATGTTCATTTAATTTTAGCAATAGAGTATGTCTCATTATTTGTTAATAATCATATTATCAGCTTACTGAAGGGTAGTGTATACAGATGTCAAACTTTTGCTGGATTATCAAACAACCCTTTGAAACTCAAGCTCAAGAACCAATGGATATCTAAATGTGCATGTATTAGAACATGTTCAGCTATTTATTTCTACACAGATTCATCTTCTTTTTGAATAAATGTCATAATAAATGAAACTGTGAAGTAACTGCCTTTGCAAATCTCTCTATGTCTGTTAAAAGTCCCTTTTTCAATAAAACAAATATAGTGTGAATGCCACAACATCACAAGACTGGTATTGCCCAGATAAAACATTAGAACTTTATTTGGAGGTTTATTCAGGATATTTAATACAAGCAGATAGTTTGACGTAAAACTAAGTGAAATTAATGCTTCTAAAACCACTTTTAGTAGGTTTTAATAGGTTGTCTTACAGTTAAAGATGCCCATTAGTGCAGTCCTTGATTCTGTGGCTGTGGCTCAGTGGTAGAGCGGTTGCCTGCCAATGGGAAGGTTGGTGATTTGAAGTGTCCTTGAGCAAGACACTGAACCCTGAGTTTCTATCGATGCTGCTCTAGTGTAAATGTGTGTGAGTGTTTATCTGATGAGCAGGTGGCACCTTGTACCACAGTGTGTGAATGTGTGTGAATGGTGAATGGTTCCTGTACTATGTAAAAGCACTTTGAGTAGTTGTTAAGACTTGAAAAGTGCTATGTAAGAACAGTCCACAGTACACATTACTACATTTCTTATTATCATGAAAATTTACTCAAAGTATCAAACATAAAATGTGTATTGTGGTATTATCACTGATGCATTAAGACATGCAGCATTTTAATGTTGAAACTTGTTAAGATAACAAAAATCAAACCTAATTTGTACACTGTACATACAACCAGTAGATCTCAGAACATTTGTTAAAGTTCCGCATGGAAATCATAATTTTATAGGCTATCATAAGTTATTTGTGCTGTATTGACCTCAAACTTGGCACAGTCTGTGCTGCATTTATCCTGATCCCTCAGGAATATACTGATTTCGAACTAAGATAGGTCCCCTGTTCACAATGTATGTAATCGTTTGTCATCACAAGCCTTCAGCAGTATATAAAATCTGTGTGAAGACAAAACCTGAGTGTCGCTGAAAGATCATTAAATTGTGTGTGTGTGTGTGTGTGTGTGTGTGTGTGTGTGTGTGTGTGTGTGTGTGTGTGTGTGTGTGTGTGTGCGTGTTAAATGCAGCCGGTGATTAACAACAATGTGTGCTATACCATTTCAGCAGGCAAGAGGGCAGCAACCTTCTATAATAGAAGACTAACTTCTTGCATTTAATTCCAATCCTGTAACATTGCAAATAGTATTTATTATTATTATTATTATTATAATAATAACTTTTCTGTGTGTGTGTGTGTGTGTGTGTGTGTGTGTGTGTGTGTGTGTGTGTGTGTGTGTGTGTGTGTGTGTGTGTGTGTGTGTGTGTGTGTGTGTGTGTGTGTGTGTGTGTCTGCTTGTAGTAACCTCAAGCAGAGAGGCGGAGTGGGCTACAGACGTCTGGTAAGCTCACTTCTTTCTAACTTCACACCTCCACACAGACCTATTTTTTTTTTTTTTCATTTTCAAACCTCCAGTCCCACATGACATTTATCAGACTTCACTTCACACAGCTCCCTCTGGAGCCACAAATGCTTTATACAACTTTTTATTTCACATATGCAGGATACCCTCCAACGCCTTTACAATAAATAGACTTGGATGTGTACTAGCCTACTTGAATAAATGTACTTGGTTATTTACAACTGGCAATATTTTGATGTGATATAATGAACATGTCTTATCTATCTGTCTGTCTGTCACTCATCTCAACTCATCTGCACCCCTGTTACAAAGGCACAAAGGAGGAAATAAATCACTAAATCAGATCATTTCTTCTTGGTTGCTGCTCTAAAAGACCATCCTGTTAGCCATACTCCCCAAGCGTCTGCAAGTGTCTCCAGCATGGCTGTTTGAATAAATGCAACATATGTCAGGGATTTTGCACTGTGTGTTAGTGTGCGCGTGTGTGTTTTGGTGTTTAGAGCTGGCACGGGTCCTTGTCTCCACCTCCCATCTGTTTACATTGTCATGTGCTTGATGAGGCGAGACCACTCATTTGTCAAACAACATGTGGGGTAACGGAGGTGGGGATGGGGTGTGTTGCGAGTAGCAGCTGAGAATGGTGTGTGTGTGTGTGTGTGTGTGTGTGTGTGTGTGTGTGTGTGTGTGTGTGTGTGTGTGTGTGTGTGTGTGTGTGTCAGTAACAGGGGGATAATTAGATGAGGGGATTGTGTAGCAGAAAGGTTAATGACAGTAATGAATATATTAGAGAGAGCAGGTTCTCTTTGCTGTTCTGCATATGCAGGTTCAGGAAAGGTAGAACACCACAAAACCTAAACATGTCTATACATTATGTGCTGTTTTGCGAAGTTACCATTCTTTCTTATTAAGTTTCATATCTGAAAATGCTCCAAAGTGGACAAATTATAAACATGAGTACATATTAAAGCTGAATTCATTAATAATGTTTTCTCAAGTCAATTTTCTTTTCAGCTTCAAGCTTGAGTTCAAAATAAAATATATATATATATATATATATATATTGTGCCTCACATAAAGATTGATGATTTGAAAATGAAGTGGTTCCATTTTAACTTAATATAATAAGCATATATTTTCTCCTCGGATAATAAGAATTATTGGAGTGAAAAGGACTTGTATCCTGTGTCCAGTGGAGTTATGACAAAAATGTTATCTTGTATTTCACGTTTTAAGATTTTGGCAAACCTTTGCTATAAACTAAAGATTTGAAAATAAATCAGGGCTTAAGTTAATTTAAACCCTTGTGGCACATCCTTCAAACCTCATCAGTCAGTCTGTCAAAGTTCTACACACAGACTGATGGAGGGAGCGGGTGTCACCATCTGGAAAGGTCAGAGGTCAGAAAACAGGACCACTGGTCACTCTGATGACATCTGGGACGGCAGACTGTCTGTCCAAATCAACCTCCATGTCAGACACACACAGCCACCTCTCACACACACACACACACACACACACACACACACACACACACACACACACAGTCTAGTGCACCGGATGGATATTTGTCATATTGTTTGTCATGTCTGGTTTTGACAAAGTCATCAAAGACACAAACCATTTCAGAAATGTATGTCAGTCTGGCTTATGGTGTGTGTGTGTGTGTGTGTGTGTGTGTGTGTGTGTGTGTGTGTGTGTGTGTGTGTGTGTGTGTGTGTGTGTGTGTGTGTGTGTGTGTGTGTGCATGTTAAATGCAGCCAGTGGTTAACAACAATGTGTGCTATACCATTTCAGCAGGCAAGAGGGCAGCAACCTTCTATAATAGAAGACTAACTTCTTGCATTTAATTCCATTCCTGTATCATTGCAAATAGTATTTATTATTATTATTATTATTATTATTATTATTATTATTATTATTATTATTATTATTATTATAATAACTGTATTTGTACAGCATCTTTACAAACAATAGCTTACAAAGTAATTTGACAGTGGAAACAAAAACACATACTAATCAATACATATATATACACATCAATGTAATAAACATACCCATAAATGCACAACATAGTGAAAGTGAAAAAAAGATTGATGGGGCAGCACTAAAATCCAGAAAAAAATCACAACTTAATAACAAAATGGAGTTTTGGCAGACAATGAGTAAGTAAGTAAGTAAGACGATAAAAATCACATAAAAGCAAGTCTATAAAAGTTTGTTTTAAGAATTGATTTAAAAGAAGCCACTGATTCAGCGAGCCTTATCTCATCGGGAAGGTCGTTCCAAAGCCGAGGCGCTCTGATGAAGAAGGCATGATCACGATCACGATCCTCAACGTTAAAAGGACCCCATCCGAGGATCTAAGGCTGCTAACAGGCTTGAAAGGGGTCAGCATCTCTGAGATATAGCCTGGGGCTAGACTTTGACGAGCTATAAAAGTCATTAGTAAAATCTTAAAATCAATTCTAAATCGGACAGGGAGCCAGTGAAGCGAAGCTAGGATTGGAGTGATATGATGTCGTCTGTTAAAACTGGTGAGAAGCCCGTCTACTGAGTTCTGGACCAGCTGGAGGCGAGACAGTGATTTGTGGTTGATGCCGGTGAAAAGAGAGTTGCAATAGTCTAGATGGGAGAAAATGAGGAAATGGACTACTTTTTCCAGGTTAGGCTGTGACAATATGTTTTTAATTTTAGAGATGGTTCCATTATGGAGGAAACAAAACTGAAGAACTGTATTTATATGTGGGATAAACATGAGGTCTGAATCAAAAATGACACCTAAATTTCTGGCATGTTACTGGATAGTGGACCAAGACTGATAGGACTGGGGATGGTGTTACAGCCTAAACCATACATAGAGGGGGCATTTTCAGGACTAGTCCAGATCCCTGCACTGACCTTGGCCACAGCAATTGACCCACTTTCACCACTAGGTGGCGCTATAGCAGAAAACCCCATGTTTGGCCCTATAACTTCCAAAACATACATGGCAGATTAAAAATACACATATCCACGAGTTCCCTGGATCTAGCCAACACATTCTCACTCCCATCTCCTAAAGCACGGAAGAGATGCCACTTCACCTCCTGGGCACTGCCAGGTTCCCTTGAGCAAGGCACCTTACCCCGCAACCGCTCAGGGCGCTGATCCAGCACTGACAGCCCACTCACAGTGATTATTAACAGAGTGTAAATTGTAATTTCCCCACTGGGGAAATTTGTCAGGTGCCTTTGTTGTTGTTATTGACGCTAAAGGTAACATGTGCTTGGTCATGGATGCTGCTCTCCCCAGTAGGTTCTACACACATGCCAAAGGGTGCCCTTTTTCGTCACATCACACGCGGACAGCCCCTTTCCCAAATGTTCGTATTTTACAAGTTCGGAGTGAGAACGGGTTGATCTAGCTGAATCTGAATCTGAATCTCTGAAAAAACATACTTTGCCAAACTCCTCCGTGCAACCGTTCTGCACAAAACTTGGCACGTAGCATCTCCAGACCAGACAAAAACTTATCAAAAGAATTTTTACAGGACAAAAATTGCGCATATTACGCACAAACTTAAATTTGTGTAGCTATGAAAATACAAACTTTGCCATATCTCAACCAAAAACTCAACATGAAACTTTAAATTGTTGTTTGCCATGACCCTATGGATGTCCCACACACATTTTACAAAAATTGGGTCACTAGGGGCGCTTCAAGTACAAAAGGTTTATATCACATGAACGGCTCATCTGATTTTTACATAATTTGGACTCCTACAAGACAGACCAAAGTCAAATGGAAATCAATCAAACACCATTGTGTTCATTCACCATTCCCAAACATTTCTGGCTTCATGAATATACCATATAACAACTATAATATCAAAAATGAAATGTTACATGCTGAACAAGATTCCCAAAACAGAACTCTGGGCACTCTGTACACCCCTCTGACACTTCCCCTCTATAAATTACTCTCAACTCTGTCACTTCCTGTTTGCCATTTCAACCCAGATCCCTGCTTGAAAATGAGAACAGGTGAATGAAACCTTGGGTAAATCCACTAACCTAAAATAAATGACTTGAAATGAATCATGTATGTGTTGTATTTATCCAACCATGATTTCTAATCTTTTGACTAGTGACTAGTTCATTTGACTAAATGAACTGAAATAAAATGACAAACCATGCTACTGCTAAGGTTAGCTTAGCATGATACAACATGCTACCACCGGTTTAAATGAAGTCATGGGGAAGCCCCATGACAGAATAACTTTAAATTTATATGGCAGATTTACAATGGGTCACAGGTGTCAACAGAATTTTGCTACATTTAAGTATGCGCAATTTACAACCAAACTAATTTTCCTATAGCTACTAAAACATGAACTTTATCATATATTGGCTATCAACCAAAAACTTTTGTTCAATTGTTCAACATCCCACTCTGATGCTCTGTACCAGATTTGGCAAAGATCGGCCGTTAAGGGGCGTTATAATAAACGTTTGTGTTTTTTGGCAAAGAACTCAATGAATTTAAATGGGAAATTTGCAATTGCAATTTCTTTGCCACAGTAAATGCTATCACCATGAAACCTGTGATGCTAGTTCACAATGCCACTCTGGCGCTCTATACCAAATTTGGCAAAGATCGGCCATTAAGGGCCGCTATAGCCAGCGTAGACCAGTTTTGGTCCTTCTACTCAATCAATGTTGATGGGATATTTGCAACAGCATTGTACTGCAGACCTTGAGGCTCACACCTCTCAATATTTACTGACGTTTGCCTCCCAACCTTTACGCTTTGGGTCGTCGGGGGTGACTTGCGTCAGGGGCGACTGGTGCTGGGAGGCTTGGACCCTGTCATAACGTCTTGCAGTTCTAGTTTCAGATTTGGAGTTATTTAGTTGGACAAAGTTATGGGAAATCCAGCGGTTTACATCTCTGAGGCAGTCTGAGACAGCAGCCAAGCTTCTTGGATTGTTATGTCTCAGCGGGAGAGATATCTGTGTGTCGTCAGCATAGCAATGAAAGAGACCATTATGCCACTGGATAATTAGGCCGAGTGGAAGCATATAAATAGAGAATTAAATTTGACCTAAAATGGAACCCTGCAGTACATCATAGGCTATTTGAGTTGTATAGGAAGAGTAAAAAAACTAACAATGAGTTGATTTTTGGAATTCTATGAATCAATTTTGAATCAGTAGAGCTTGAATCACAGTACAAATGTGAATAGATTTTTTGTACAAAAAAAAGTAAAAAGGTTTTGGTAGAAATCTAGCCTAAGAGACAGATAGGCCACACTTGTCCCTGTTCTCAACATGCCACACCTGTAAAACTGTTATAAAACAGTAAAGCAATCATGGGAAACATATTTGTTCATCTAACATGTGATTCAGTGTAATGACAAAGAAAGGCGCTGCAGTTTGGTTTATCTCAATGACCGCTCAGTCTTTTCGCTCTGTAGAAGGTCGGGCCTGGATTAGAGGCCATTTTATAATGTGTGTTAGTGTGATCTGACAGATTAGCGAGATTAGGTTACTATGAGAAAAGTTGTGTGTGTGTGTGTGTTTTTTTCAAAGTTGATATGACAGTATTTGACAGGATGCCAGGCTGTATTTTTTACACAGTGTCTAAACAGTGTTTCATTGATGCCTTGTCAATAAACTGCAGCTGCAGTCAATGTCCACAGAATCCCTGTCTATGAACTGAATCCCCTTCAGAGACCAGACATCAGTATTCCTGTCAGGCAGTATCCCCACTGGAATTTGAAAATTACATTTTAATCACAAAAAATCTGATTTACTGTGGTTTATATGAGTCGAAGGGTTAAAAAAAAACATTGTGTGCATTCACATTCATCTATCAAATCTATTGACAGACCATTGGCATCTCTATGCGTGTGTCTGCACACAAAGCAGGGACCCATTGACATAATGACCGTCCAAGCCAACACAACAATAGAGATCGCGTCTTAAAACTGTATTGGCATATTGACCAAACTCGCCACGCTGGCGAGCAGCCGATATGGACATGTTTACACTCTAACCTAGATTTGGTTTAGAGCAGCTGCCATCTAGTTTATGACAAATACTTTTATGGAAATAAACATAAGTAGAGGTGATACTGTAGCTGTATTATATATATTTTTTCTCATTGCTTACAAATACCATGAAAAGGCCCAAACCTACAAGAATACTTTTTGACTTCTTTTCCCTGTCTCTGGCACTCACACACAAGCATATTCACTACTGAAAACATATATAGTAAATATGTATTATACTGTATAAACATGTTTATTAATGTGCTGTAATTTCCTTAAACAGTTGGCAAGAGACACTGATCACCCACTCAAACAACACTTCAAATTATTTCCATCAGATTCTAGGGTGATTCTAGGAACAGACCTTTAGGGGGGCTCAGCCCCGAATGAGAATTTGACACAGATACAGTGCTTTGCAAAAGTATTAACCCCCCCATGCTAAATCAGTAACTTCATTAGCCGATAATCTCTGAGCTAACTATTGAACAATAATGTCAGAAAACATTTTTAACTAAAGCTGACAATAAAGCTGATAAGTCAAAGTAATAACAAGCAATTTGATACAATGTTCTAACATTCAGCAAATGTAGTTGCTTACGTTTTAATTTGGGTTCTAATCTACACCATGAAATTACTAATTTAGTCTCTGGGGACTACCAACGTTAATCTTTACAACCGCACTCCTGCTCTCCACAGATTAGATGGAGACTCAGCCAAAAGCGGGAGTCTGGCATAATCAACTCTGATTGGCCAAAATTATGTTTCTGTTAACCCTGTCCTTGACTGGGTTACCGGGCCTAGCACTGGCAACAGCGACACCGGATATTAAACCTGTTTTAAGCCCATTGAACTTGTAACTGTTTGTCCTCTGTCACTAACAGACAAGTTCACAAATTCTCACTTGAAGCACCAAAATTTATCGTAAAAAATATGAAATTTAGAAGGGCTTTAGCCCCCCTAAAAAGGGCCTAAAATCGCCCATGCCGGAGATACGGTTTTGCTGCCGTCTTCATGTAAATTCCCTTTCTTCTTCACCATTGAATGTTTGTTTTCTTCTCCGGTTATGCGCAAGTGGCATGAAACGCCATCAATCCGATGGGTTCGGACATTTGCGTTCTCACATACTATAATGTCTAGATAACTTCAGGTTTGCAGTGCATATGTGAAAGGGACACACACACACACACACACACACACACACACACACACACACTGTGCTTCTTCCATTATCCATCCACTGTGCCTGATGGTTTGGTGGCCAGCTGTTTTTTTGTACTTAATTACACTAAACAAGAGACAATAGCTTACACACAAACACACACACACACACACACTCACACTCACAACACACTTATCAAGTGATTAACTGTCGAACTGCACAGCCAGAGTTCAGCAAAGGTCAGGATTGATTTACATAGACAGATGGAGAGCCCCATTAGAGTATGTATGTGTGCTCGTTTCTCCCCACCCCCCACCCCCCACACACACACACACACACCCCCTGTGGCCCTGTTCTGTGCAACTAGTTTATGTTACCATGGAAACGGTGAGCTTGCTGGCTGTACATCATTATGATGGGGTCGTGGCACAGTGAAAGGTCAAAGGTCATGGGTGGCATGGTCTGATTGTCCTGAGGGGATAATCTTACAATGTGAGAACGTTTTGTGGGCAATCAACTTAACTAAAAGCAGTTTGAAGCCATTTACATGCCAAGAATACAGTCAGAGGTTGTAGTTAGAGAATTTGATATATTACTGTTAATTGAGCAGACTAGTAGAAAGCATTTAGGGCATCCATGCATCTATGCATTTGCCATATATTGTGAGCTTGGAATTATGAGGTTTCACTATTCAGAGCGCCGATCTGAAATGTTGACCATTTGAATAAGATAGAAAGCCTTTATAGTCAATGTATTAAATGCAACAAAATTGGGAGCGCCACACCTGATCAGTGCAAGAAAAGATGCAGAAAGAACATTTTTATTTATTTTTTGTTTAACCTTTCTTTAACCAGGAAAATCCCGTTGAGGTTAAAAACCTTGTTTTCAAGGAAGTCCTGGCCAAGAGGCAGGCAAAAACACAATCAATTACATTTATAAAAGTTATACAACACAGATAATTAAAAACATTTACAATGTAAACAGTTCATTTCGGGTTCTCTCAATCTGGATTTAAAAGCATTTAAGGAAATAATTTCAAGTCTTTTTGCAAAGAGTTCCATGCAAAAGGAGCGGAGTAGACAAAAGCCCTTCTTCCCAGATTTGTACGGGCAAATGGAACAAAGAGCAGCAAGTGATCATCTGATCGCAATGAATGGGAACCAACACTTCTCCATGTGATTAAACTACTGATGTAGGATGGCAAAAGACAGAGCATGGCCTTATAGATAAAAATATGCCAATGCCCTGATCTCCTGTTTGACAGCGATGGCCATCCCACTCTGGAATACAATTCACAATGATGAGTTAGATTTTTACAATTTGTAATAAATCTCAGAGACGCATGGTACACAGTGTCAAACTTATGCAGACATTGTGCTGAGGCGGTCCTATACACCATGTCACCATGTCAATCTAAGACAGATAAAAATGTTGCAGTGACAATTTATTTTTGAAAAAGGTTTCTTCACAAAGTTGTCTATATGAGGCTTAAAAGAGAGGGCATCATCTAGCCAAATGCCAAGGTGATGTCCCAAAGACAAAAACAACTTAAAGCGTAACTCTCGCCAAAATGCAATAGCATGATAAGCATGATGTTTAAAAGCATAATTAGGACGGAAGCACCACTTTTAAGATTTAGCATATTATCGTTTTTGGGTCAAATGGCCTTTTGAATGGGAGTACTAGGGGCACTACTATGATAGCATCAAAATCACTATTTATAAAACACTAAGAAGGCTCGACACAACATGAAACTTTGCTCGAAGTATCACCAGGGTCTCCACATATAAACGCAAGCATTGAGAACATTGTTTGTGTACACAGAGTTTAATAAAAAGAACAACTCACTGTAGCTGTTGTTGTTTCCGCTCGCAGCCAAATTTGAGTCAAAAAGAATCGATCTCTGAATAATAATAATGTATACTTTATTAATCCCACAAGGGATGTTATTACACACAGGCCTGGATTACACACACATGCTCAGTACCTATGCATGCACTAATGGAGAGATGTCAGAGTGAGGGGGCTGCCCATGGAAAGGCACTCTGAGCAGTTGGGGGTTCAGTCCCTTGCTCAAGAGCACCTTGGCAGTGCGCCGGGGGAACTGGCACCTCTCCAGCTACCAGTCCACCACCATACTTTAGTCCAAGCGGGTACTTGAACCAGAAACCCTCCGGTTCCCCTCCTTTCTTATATGAGGCTCCTTTTTCAATTACAAGGTCAGTATGACAATACAACAAATTATCCTTGCATTTATATGAAACTAAGTTTTAGGAGATTTCCATCTTTACTCTCCTCCCTTGACCATTTTTGACTTGTTAGATGGACAGCAACCTGAAAAACCAACAGCTAAAGTGAGTTGTGAAAACCTCTTTTTATTAAACTCTAAACAATGTTCTCATTGCTTGTGTTCATGTGTAGAGACCCTGGTGATACTGCAAGCAAAGTTTCATGTTGTGGCGAGCCTTCTTAGTGTTTTACAATTATTTTGACGCTATCATAGTAGCGCCCCTAGCACTCCGTTCAAAAGACTATTTGACCAAAAATCCCAAAAGATAATATGCTAAATCTTAAAAGTGGCGTTTCCGTCCTAAGTATACTTTTAAATGAAAGTTTGACTTGGGTAAATTCACATAAAGAGCCATGGTCGTATTTTGGCAAGAAATATGCTTTAAGAAAAAAAAGAATCCACAGCTAACATAAAAGACAATGTGATTTGTGCTATCATGACAGTTTGTATAGCCCTATTTTAAATGTAAACATTACACAGATATGAATTAAACGTTTTGCACTAGAATAAAAATATGAATAATAGTATAAATAAGTGTAAACATCTTATTGTTGTGGAATAACCACTTTGTTTTCATTGCAGATGTTCAAAACCACAGTTACAAGAAATTTCAAGTTGCAGCTTTTCTCAACTAGGGTCCAAAATGTGGAAAACCATTCCCAATACACCAGTTATCATTTATAAGTAATAACTTAGAGGAGGATTTCAGTTTACCACAACTTGGGTCTAATTCTTGGAGTTTTGAACATTATATTGATTGTTTATGATTACAGTGTACCCATTGCTTACTAGAATATGCTGATATCTGAAAACTTAAGTCCAGTCAGGCAAAAAACACAACTAGTGAGGCAATCAGACAAGTCAGCGCTTAAACACTGAGTAAGCACATCAAATCAGTAAATTGGTTATGGATGTTTACAATAAACAACTTTATTTTACCGTTTGCATTTGGTTTCCTTTACAAATAAATGTAGCCAGCTTGGGGGTTTACCTACAACATGTCTGATCGTCAACTCATAAGATTTTCAATCTGTCACTAATTCATATTAAAACTGCTGCTGTGTTAACAGATTTCAGCAGTTAACTCGTTGGGTTGTTACAGATACAGACACAGAATACAGAATGAAGAGCCAAACTATGAAAGATACAATTTGTAATTAGTATTATTTAAATTACTCAGCTTTCCTTAGTTTTCTTGTGTCTGGTCCTTTAATAATGTATATTTACTGATGTTATTCTATATTTGTCTTTGTCCTTAAAATTTTACTGCTATTGCTAATATTATTTATTTTGCTCAGCCGTGTTTTGTTTCTCATTTTTGTAGTCTTTCTTCTTCTTCTTCTTCTGTTTCTTCTTCTTCTTCTTCTCTTTAGTATCATTATCCTGCCTCATATTGTGAGTCTGTATGTTCTAATGTTCCTTTAGTACATGACTTGTCAGTATTTCTCTTCTTCAGCAAGAGCATCCTTTGCTTCTGCAGTAAATAAAATGAGGCTGATGTGATTTGTGTGTGTGTGTGTGTGTGTGTGTGTGTGTGTGTGTGTGTGCATGGTGAGAGAGAATAGAGAGCGAGAGATAAATGTTGCTGCCGTGCTGTGCGGTGCGCTCCGTCACTTTGATAAATCTCACAGCAAGCTGACGACACCTGCTGACACCACACTAAAATCTGATTGGCTGGAGCATCTCCAGGTCAGGAGGATGCAAATGGATGTGATGTGGACAACAAATCACACAAAGCAGCGCGCACGCACACGCACGCGCACGCACGCGCACGCACACAGACAGACAGACAGACAGACAGACAGACAGACAGACAGACAGAGAGAGAAACCCTAATGAACAAATAGGTCACACATACATACACACTCATACACTAAATGGACACACAATTACCCCCAGTATATCATTAGCAGAGCAATTACAGCTAATGATAGATTCGTCCCTCTCACTCACCTGATAATAAATTAAATAATAAATAACATTATAAAATTATTAAATAATTACGTTAAACAGCTATTTAAATGGAAATGGCTCCTAGTAGACAGTTATGTTGGAAGTGATTAATTCAGGAAGCATTCAAGAGTTCATTTAAACATGAGCACTTATACAGTATATATGATACACACATTATGCACACATTTGACTTTTCTTGCCTTTATCTTGTAGGTCAGGAAGGCACATGCTCGGTTCTCCCTGTGTCTGCTTTCTTTGTGCCTCTTCTGAGCACCACAGATCTGTCACTAAGCATTAAGCATGATTTCATTTCATTTTGATTTGATTTGATTCAAGCAAAATCTGCTGACAGAAGAAGAGCCTGAAAAAGACACAATACAAAATTAGTGAACAGTGAGAGTGGTGAGGAGCAGGCCGGTATCATTCACTGTTCGTACATAGACCTATGCAAGGTAATGCACTATTTAAGTTGTAATTGTTGTAATCGTGAGCAAGAACGTGCAGGGTTGCCTCTTGGGAGGGAGTCAGGTGACGTACCTGAAGTCCCAATAGGGAGGTGTTGGGGCTGGGTGGATGGATGGGTCAAACAAACAGGACTTTCTCCCAAGAGACTGCTGTTGTGTCCAGTGTTGGGCATGTTACTTTTAAAAAGTAATTAGGTAAAGTTACTTCTTCCAAAAAGTGACTAAATTAGTTATTCAGTTACAAATTATAAAAGTAACTAGTTAAATCAAGTAAACTTTTAAATGTTCAAATGGGATCACTCCACCCCTCTTTAATGGAACTTAAAATACATGTGCATGCTCAATTATTTAGTTTATATAATTATAAAAACATGTGGTGGGGCCTTAAAATTAAGCTTCCGTTGCTTAGGTTTTTTGGCATTGTCTCCTTCTTCTTCGATGGTCTTGGCCACTAATTTTGTGGAAGCATGCAACGTTGAACTATGTTCAAGTAAGTTTGAATTACTTGACACCGATGTAGATAGGCACTTTTGTCCAGGGCATAATGTGCATTTCACAATTACATTTGTTCTTTTAATTTCTTGGAGGGAACAGTAATGGCTATACTTCTATTTAGAGAAATCTACTTTTGGATTATTTGTGCTGTCTTACGTCTTGGTGTTGTTCGTTGTGTGTACGACTACGCGTGCATTTGAACACAACTCTTCCTCTGATTGGCTTACCATGAAATTTCACTCAACCTCAGCCAATCGTCAGCATAATGTGCTTGTCTTGTGCACGGCTCACTAACCAAGGAAGAACAATAAAAAAAGTCTTTCCCTCTCAGCTCAGAGATCTAGTTGGTCTGATGAATAAAACAGCTTCAATTATAGTAACGCGCCGCATTGTTTTGGCAGTAACGGGAACGGCGTAATTAAGATTGGAAAAGTAATCAATTAGATTACTCGCTACTGAAAAAAGTAACGTCGTTAGTAATGCCGTTATTTAGAACAATTTCATTCCCATCACTGGTTGTGTCCCATTTGAAAGTAAAAATCTGCATTGACTTATTCTAACTCTACTTTTGTTGCGAAACATATGTACTTCATACGTAAGTTACGTAACAGTGGTGCTCATTTTAACCCAAACCACTATCTTTTTCTAAATCTAATCAAGTAGTTTTGTTACATTAACAACTTCTGCACGGCTTTCTCAGGCCACTGATCACTTGTGTTGCTAGACATTCATAGGATGAATCACACAGAATTTTACATAACATTTTGTAAGACATTATACAAATCGTAGTATAAGGATACTTAGGAGGAGAGGAGTTTGCAAGTCATGGTGTACAGGGGGCGGAGATACTGGGGGTGGGATGATGAGATGCAGTTACAGTCTCGACCTTTAAAGTGCCAATGGAAAATGTGGTGACAACTTCAAAAGAGCAACAGGAAATATACAACACACCACCACCTACTGCTGCTGTCACTTGAAATCCTCATACCTACAGGTGTGGTGTTTCTCAGCTGGTTGTTTTGTGCTCATGCTCACCTTTGATATTTTCACTCACAGGTTGGATAACAGTTGCGTCCTGTGAAACATGTGCTGTTGGAAAACAGAGTCTTACCTTTTTTGTCTCTGTATCTCCTGAACTTTGAGCTTTGTCAAGACCAAAGGTTTTAATCGGTTGTTTGAAAGAAATATGACAGTGAATCAGATGTGGCACTTCTTTGTGTCTCCCTCCCTCTTTAAATCCATCTTTCCCTCCATCTTTTTCCACGCTTCACATTTTTCACTATCTGCTCTTCTCCCGCTCTCACTGTCTCCACCTCCCCCTGTACTGCTGTGTGTGTGTGTGTGTGTGTGTGTGTGTGTGTGTGTGTGTGTCTTGCTGATGCAGATGAGACAGTGATATACGATTTGCTGCGAGTCTTTCTGTCAAAGGACATCAGATCATCAACCACATACACTTTCATACACATATATGCAGGCAAACACACATGCAGGGGCACACACACACACACACACACACATATATATATATATATACACACATATATATACATATATATATATATATATATTTATACACACAGTGTCTGAGGAGATAAGGGAGTCTTTGAAGGTGGAAATTAGTTTTGGCGCCTGGCTGCTCCTGTCTTGCAGGTCATGTGACTAAATCCTCCAGTCACAGCAACATAAACTGATAAGACTGTGTGTGTGTGTGTGTGTGTGTGTGTGTGTGTGTGTGTCCTGCTCACAGAATGACTGTGCACATTTACTTGAGAGTATGCACTGAACAAATGTGTGTGTGTGTGTGTGTGTGTGTTTATAGCTTACATTTATTCAGTGTGCGTCTCTTGTGGCAGGGCAAGGTAATTGGTGGCAGATAAACAGCGCTTAACACACACACAAACAAAGACACAGACACGCATATGCATACACACACACACACACACACACACACACACACACACACACACACACACAGTAATCAGAAGGGATTTACAATGTGTAGTTGGAGCCTAATTGCTCTTCAGGTCCCTGTGAGAGTGCTGCCAAAGCCATTAGCTGCTGCTATTCTCAGAGTATTCAGTGTGTCAGTTGTGTGTGTGTGTGTGTGTGTGTGTGTGTGTGTGTGTGTGTGTGTGTGTTTGGTCTCTTGAAAATGAGAGTGCACATCACTTCAGTGTATTTATGCATGTGTGTGTGTGTGTGCTCTGTTTCAAGCATGTGTGCCTGTGATTTTGTGTGTATGCCCTTCTTTGCTTCTCATTGGTGTGCGTGTGCCCGTAGCTTTAGTGCTTTTCTTGGGGACTTGGCTTCCCTCCAAGCCTGAAGAGCTAATTGGAATTAGAATAACATTCCTCAAAGGCCGCTCGTTTAGCGTCGGTGCTGAGTGCTAGCGACAGAGTAGTGGGTGAGAGGGGGAGCGCCCTAACGATCTGTGCTAACAATGTTTTATTCTGATTTTTAATGAGGGGTAATCACTCAGCTGGAGAGGAAGAGCAGCGGTAAAAAAGAAAGTCGAGGAAAGGATGGAGGGATGGAGAGATGTAAGGGTGGAGAGGATGAGAGGAAGAGAGGTGAAGAGTAATTATCTCCTCTCTGAGCTGTGAGTCACAGCCCGTCTTGCAGTCTCTCCCGGGAAAATTAGAGATGCAGCCTAACTTCCTTTATTCAGAGTCAGTGCTACCTGACAGTAACGTGATGCCAAAACAAAGGCCTTTCTGTTTTGTTTCATGACGTAATGTATATGTTATCAAAAAACAAACACTACGGCCACTACCTTCTGCATTAATTTACCAGCGCTTCCACTGGTCTAATTTATTCCTCATAGGGCACCTGGGTAGCTCACCTGGTAACTATGATTGCTCTAACTGAGCATTACGGTTTTTCTGAATAGCTAGAACACTAAACTCCATTCTCTGAACTAAATGCTCAGTTGCCTAAACCCATTTGTCGAATCAATCACTCTTCCTGCAAAACTCTAAACACATTCTCACTCACCAAAACACATTTCACACTGTAATGCAAATGGACTGTATTTATATAGCACCTTTCTAGTCTTAACAACTACTCAAAGCGCTTTTACATTGTACAGGAACAATTCACACACATTCTGTGGCTGAGGTTGTCATGCAAGGTGCTCATCAGATAAACACTCACACATTTACACTCTGATGCGCAACATCGTGGAAACTTCTGGGTTCAGTGTCTTGCGCAAGGCAGGGCCAGGGATTGAACAAACAACCTTCTGATTGGCAAACAACCACTCTACCACTGAGCCAAGCAAAAGTGGAAGTTAAACACAACTACAACAAAGTTGTCATCCTTTACACACAACAACTCAAAATTGTACACGTTTCTACTGAGGTGATCAAACCATTCACAGAGCATACTGTATAAGCCAGTTCAGAGTGCACAGGTGGCAGAGAATGTTGATGACTGATTTTTGCAAAGTGCGCGTATCTGAGTCTTGACTGATGCTGTTCTCAATGGGTTTTTTGGGTTTTTAATTATAAGACTATATTAGCCTACCTTTCATTCAACAAACTAGTTTGCATGTAAATAATAAGCACCACCTTAAGGTTCATCAATCCTTAAACTTGTACATTTGTGTCCTTAAACTAGCCTAGATAAATGTTGCACATCATGCCAACGTTCTTAACAAAACTTGTAGCTTTTTTTAGTCTGCATTGGCACAAAAAAAGCACAGCACTCTTTAGTCGTGAATATATATATATATATACACTTTATTAATCCTGCAAGGTGAAATTACGTTTTCACTCTGTTGTTATTAAACACATTACACACAGGCCTGAATTACATGCACAGTACCTATAACTGCACTAATGGAGAGATTTCAGAGTGAGGGGACGACTGTGTAAGCCTACCCCAAGCAGTTGGGGGTTCGGTGCCTTGCTCAAGAGCACCTTGGCAGTGCCCAGGAGGTGAACTGGCACCTCTCCAGCTACCAGCATACTTTGGTCTGTATGGGGACTTGAACCAGCGATCATTCAACTCCCTACTAACAGAGTTACTGCCACCCCAAAATAGATATATATCTTGCTTGTTTAGGCAAGGCAAGGCAAGGCAAGGCAAGGCAAGGCAAGGCAGCTTTATTTGTATAGCACATTTCAGCAACAGGGCAATTCAAAGTGCTTTACACAAAATCAGTTAAAAACAATAAAAACAGTTAAAAGAAAATAAAACCCATAAAAAACAGAAGTAACATTTCAAAATAAAAACAGATAAAACAGGAGAATATCGTTTTATTGTAATAATTAATGGCATTTTTTTGAAGTTTTTAATATGTCAACTCTCACTGATTCTTGCTGTCTCATTACATGGCGTAGTTTTAAGGTGCAAGAGTTGGTAGACTATACATATTCAAATGAGTGCAAGGACAGGTGGTATTTGTGATCTTATGTGGTGGGCCGGTCTGGGCCACAATGCCAGGGCAGATTTTGGTCCCAGTCCGTCCCTTTGTTTAAGTTATTGACTGGCTGTGTGTATGATCTGAAAGCATTGCTTGATTTTGCCAGCAGAGTCAGGTGTTTAGTGAATTTAGTTTGAAAAAATTGGTTTTGTGTTTACAGTTTTGAGAAAATGGGTGAGGGTTTCAATAAATATGTCTTAGCAGTCGAGAAAAACTGTAATCGATATGGCGCATGTGTGGGCTGGAGAGAGAGGGAGATACAGAGAGAGAGTATAAGAGGCTTGAAAAGAAATCTGCAAAACAGTGTGAGAATAAGGAAGGCACTAAAACACAAAAGAGCTAGGACAGCCGAGGACAGAGTGACATGGGAATCCAGAGAGAGAGAGAGAGAGAGAGAGAGAGAGATGGAGAGATGTGGCATACAGCAGTAGTGTGAAACAGATGCTGCTTAGCAGAGAATGAGAGGTCAATGGAGCTTGTAGAATGCTTAGAAAGGGCAGAGGCTGAATCGATTCAAACACACACACACACACACACACACACACACAGCTGAGTGTGAGTATGTGTGAGTGTGTGTGTGTATGTGTGCATGCGTGTGAAGTGGGAGGAGTAGGGGTGAGAGACTGAAAAATAGAGGCGAGGATAGAGGAGGAGGAGAAAGCGTGAGGTGGGTGATAGTAGCACAGGAGATAGTGGTGGAGATGGATCAGGAGAGGGATAGAGGCTGATTATGGCTGAGCACTGACAGAGTAAAGGCCCCAGGGGTGTGATACTAACACACGCACATGCATACGCACGCGCACACGGGCACGCACACACACACGGACACACACACACACACACACACACACACACACACACACACACACACACACACGGTCTCCAAGTAAACACAAGCTTACACAGTCACCCATAAAGTGATGGAGATGGAGCTGCCAGAGTGTAATACAGTTAAAGCCCCATTTCCACCGCCTTCACCACTGAACGTACCCACTCCCATCCTCTCCTCCCCAATTTTCCTCTCCTTGTTCTCCCCCTCCTTTCTTCTGTCTCTCCTCCCCTGATCATATTCAACTCCCATCCTAATTCTCAGTCTGTCTCCTACATCCTCTCCTCTTCCTGCTCTCCCTCGCTCTCTCCCTCCCCCACTTCTGCTTTACTTTATCATAGCTTCTCTCCACATGAGCGGATTCTCCAGACCC
Organism: Percina caprodes; assembly: GCA_013375575.1. NCBI lineage: Eukaryota > Metazoa > Chordata > Actinopteri > Perciformes > Percidae > Percina > Percina caprodes. Next base: position 2,021,873 of record JABXJD010000006.1, read on the forward strand.
TCGGAGCAGAAAATGGAGAGTAGTGGAGAGAGAGACAGCTAGAGATAAAGTCAAAAATAAATCACTGTGGCAAATATGTTGCAGACACACATGTAGACACAGACATGCATACATATTTAATGTTGTTTTCAAGGAGACAATCATAACCATCATTGTAGTCAGTATTGTGATGATGATGAAACTACTACACACAGTTTGCAACATACTGCTCAAAATATAGTCAATTCCTAAAAATCAACTGTTCAATACTGAAATTTCAGTAGTAAGAAAGCTATTATTTCAGGTCTAAACTGTTGTTCAATACATACAGCTCAACAGAAACTTTATATATCAAATGTTTCTGTTTACCATGTTCAGCTTTGTTGTCCTTGTTTTTAGCCATATTTATATTTTTGTGTATTGTTACAAGGCTAAGCCAACCGGGACGGGTAGAACAAAGACACAGCTGCTAAAGGTTAAGGTATACCTACAAAAGTCGTGTTGTGGGAAAACTAAAATAGTCTTCCAGTGTCTTTTTCTTCAATCGTGTTCTCTGTGTAGAAAGTGTGTGGTTTGTAGCCATCAGCGTGCCACTTCTGTGATTGTCTTTCCCGGAAACAATCTCCACCGGAGTCAAATTCCTCAAATGTGCCATTCCATTCAAATGATACTCCCAACTTCCAAATTGTTTTGATTTTGAAAAACTGTGAAGCAAGATTAGATTAATGCGTTTGTGCATCCTATTCAACAACAACAAAAAGTCAAGCTAGACCTGCAAACCGGTATGAACGAGGTCCATGCCCCCCGGCGCAACTGAGGACAGTGGAGGTGACGCGCGTCGGTTGCCGGTTGAGAGTAATTTGGAAAAATAATTGTTGGCTCCATTTTTTCACAAAGCCTCAGCGGACCACGGGGAACTACTGAGTTAAATTAGGTGTTAATCGGAGAAAGTATTGCAAAGGTTTTAAAAACAACCTCCCCCCCCAGTGGCGGATCTGCTCCATATTTTGCACAAATCCTCAGTGGGCAGTGGGGAACATTACTGTAATGTCCATACAAGATAAAGCACCTACAGCCATGCTAATGTCTCTGCTAGGCTGTAGCTGACAATGGCAATGACAAAAATGTGTGTCACACCCATTTTTAACTTCATTCTACCTTTTGATCAGATATTTTTCACACAAACAAATTCTGGCTCATGGTTATTTTGTATTTTTTCTTACAAGAAATAAGATTTCTTGTTAGATCAGACCCAGACTGTATTTGTTCAATACTTTTGTGATTTAAAACAAAACCTGAACCTTCCCCTCGTGATGCAACTTTTTCCTTTTCCGCACATTTACAGTGATGGCAAAGTAATTAAACAATAACAGAAAGTAATTAAAATATGAAGTTGATCTTCCATTGTGATTACAATTGTGGTGAGGTAAAGTCTAAATGTCTAAAAAAAAGCAGTTTTCCATTATGGTCATTATTGCATTTCACTAAGTTTTTTTCCCATATTATTGTGGGAGTGAGAATGCTTTTAGAATAACTACACCGACAAATCTATGAAATAAATGGGTGATGTTGCAAAGTATGACAAAAGGATGTAGGACAAACAGAGTTTTATCACAAGAGGAGGATTATGGAAATCAGGTTGTGATCTGTGCTGCGGTAATCCTTGCTGCAGCGAGCAATCCCATAAAAAGTGTTAGTAAGATTAACCAGCAGATTAGCCAAGTAGCCATGCACATATTTAACTGATTAAAACCCTTGAAAAGCCGGACTCTGAGGAGGACCCGCACCGTTTAGGATCTGTATCCGCTGTTAGCTGTTAAATCCGGCATGATTATGGAAAATTTTGTGCGTTGCCCTCCTGAATGTGTGTGTGTAGTCACAGAGCCAAGACTAAAAGAATAAAGATAGAGGATTAGCATGACCTAGAGAGTGACACAGGAGTTTTAATTTCCTTATTATCTGATGCTGGATGAGAAAGTTTCCTTTTTGCAATCTATTGTGGAGTATAAATCTAGAATTTGGGATAATTAGTGAGACAGTTAAGTGTGTCTGTGTGCGTGCGTGCATGCGTGGCATCAGTTGGAATGATTCATGTTGAAGCTTAATAATGTTTCTGATTAGCAGACCCTATAGTTTATAGAGTGTTCAATTGATGATGAGTTTTCAGTCCTCTGAGAAAAATGGGTTGGCCAATTTTTTTGATCAATTCCACAACAACTGGGCAACTGGCCCATCCACTTCACTTCCTCTCCCTGGATAACAACCAGGACAGGCTGTTCTTCTGGTAGTCCACCACAAGTTCATTGGTTTTGCTGTTATTAAGCCTCAGGTGAATGTCATTGCACCATGTGACGAAGCTCTCTTTCAGTCCTCTGTACTCCGTTGTAAAAATAGTCTAACTGAATTGTCAATATAGTGACAACTTCCATGATTTTACGTGACAAATAAATAATTTGTTTGTTGATTATGACATTTTTTATGACGTACTATACTATGACTTCACACACTACATCCTAATTTGACTGTAACACTGTGACTTTGCACTGATGAAGTTGTGAGTTGGCTGAAAAAAAGTTTTCTGTCTCGACAGGTAAATATGGTGCAGTGTTCCCTGGTGTTTCTCTGACTAAATGAGGCTTGTTCTGGATGTAGTTCTTAATTAAGACTTTGTGGCTCTGGCAAGGAACATTTCAGCAGCTGCAGCATCTCTGGAAGGGGGCTAGGCTGGTGTTTAACTGCTGGTGTAGACTGATGTGTGTGTGTTTGTGTGTGTGAGAGAGCTTCAGGTGGAGATGCATATTAAAGATGGAAATGACACACACACAAACACACACACACACACACACACACACACACCCCTTTATCTCTGTCCTATTGAATAACTCTCTAATGCTTTCCATATTCCATGCGAGGGATTATTACAGCTTACCCACAATCCCCAGCAGCTGATTATCCTGCATGTTGACAGGACAGAGTTGTGCTATCGCCCTTGTGCAGCAGTCAGCTGTGTGTGTATATGCGTGCGCATGACTATACTGTACTTTGTGTGCGTGTGTGTGTGGTCGTGCTCAACCAGGCAGATGTTTGTGGTTGATACCTGCAGCGCTGATCACCTCAGCATGGCACCTCACCTTGGGAGGGAGGCAGCTCTAAGCTCATTAGCACACACACACACACACACACACACACACACACACACACACACACACACACACACACACACACACACACACACACACACACACACACACACACACACACACACACACACACACACACACACACACACACACACACACACACAGGGAGGTTGGGACAAACAAACAGGAAAAAAGCAAATAAGCCCAGGGGATATAAAGGAGAGAAAAAGGTGAGTATATTTCCTGAGAAGAGAGAAAATCGGTTTACCAAATAAAAGATAACCAGGTACAATGAGAAAGATGAGGGAAGAAGGGAGTGTGGGGCCTGGAGGTACAAAAAGAGAAAACAAATTAGAAAAGGGAAAAACATCTGCGTAGATGAAGGCTTTGGAAGAACGTAGGAGGGAGGAGGGAAACATAAATGAGGCTGAGAGGAGGACTAGAGAAAGGAGGATAAAGGAAAAGAGGAGGAGGAGGCTTGAAGACAGCATAACAGGATGTAATGGTTTTAAAGGCCTGGTTTTATTCACAATGGCAGCAGCTGCACTCTCATTATCCCTTGCTCGTTTTTGTTAAAATTCAATTTAATCTGGGTGCATTGTAGCTTGTCTTCCTTCTACTGTTCTACTGTGCTATGTGTACAAACTCAGTGTAGAAAATGTCAACAACATCACAATGATGTTAAGCCTTACTTTTATTTTGATTGATGAAAAACTATATATGACACATCTCAAATAACGAAAATAAAATTGAATCAATTAATTAGATCAGTACGGTGGATAGAGCTGGGGGAGGGAAGGGGGAGGAGTGCTGGCTAGTCCACACAGCACTCCGAGATATAAGAGAAACGTGCTCTGGTTTATTGCCATTTCTTTACACCAATCACAATCGTCTTGGGATCGCTAAGGTGCCGCTGCAAAATAGCCTCGGGAAGGGACATGTGCTCGTTCAAATTTGTTTTAGTTGTGCAATAGAAAACTCAGATTCGCCAGATTAACTATTGCATAAATTTACCCTTTAGAGATCTGAGGAGCAGTTAACCATATTCGTCATAAATCCACAGGACTTTAGAATGCCAACACAAAGAAAGCAGAAGGTGAGGGACATCCGGCCAAAAATGAGGGATATCCGGTGTATCTTCCGGTGGTACCGGAGCTATCCCTAAATGAATCGCCGTTGAGACTATTTGTATGGTAACAATGAATCAAATGACTATATAATGATGTAGAGGTCACTTGTAGTAATGAATCTGCAGTTCGACTGACTGATCAACATATTGGAGCATTTAGCTAAAGAGCCAGATCATTTTTCTCAAAAGTTGGTGGAGATCAAAAAAGGAGTTAAAAGATGAGTAAATATTGGACTCGGATTCATCAGGTGGTCAGAAATTGTTGCTCTGTGTGCTGGATGTGTAAATAGACACCTGTTTGCTAACATGTTAGCGATAACATGCATATACACATACTTCCATCACACAATTATTTGTATTTCTGTGTTTGGATCCCCAGTATTGAATAACTCGAATATACATTCTACCTCTACATTATAGCTGAAAACTTTAAATCCTTAAAAGTGAACACAGCCTAATATGTCACTACCTCATGTCCTGGACTGGTCTTCTTAAATGTAGAGATACAGGTATACTTACATCCGTACTGTACACATAAGATGAGCAGTGGGAAGAGAGCACCTTTTTTGTGTGGCGTTGAGATAAATAGGATTAGGGATTTGGCAGATTTAGAGGGAATAATCCATCTGTGTATCAGAGAGAGGCAGCAGCAGTAATGATCAAAAGAGAACGTGGTGATTCAGAGCTCAGAAATCTCTGGATAGACTGAAAACTTGGAGTGACATTTTTCTCAATTTTTTTCTCCACGGATCAGCTTTCATTTTGTAACTGTGACTCCTGTAATTACCACATAATCACCTCATACTGTACAACACTGTGTGTGTGTGTTTGTGCAAGAGCAGGGGATAGACAGAGAATTATATATTCACAGTAATTAATCAGATTTACAGTTTATATCAGGGGAGAGAGAGTCTGTTTGTTGTGGGTGTTAGTATTAAGCAGGGGATTGGACTTGGTTATTTAACACAGATTTGATTTGAACAGCTGCTCTGTTTTTCTACTATCTATATATCCTTATCAATACAACATAGGCTAAAATAAAATCCACATAAACTCACCAGTAACTTCTCTTTCCAGCAGACTGAAACATCCCCAGTTGGTCGAGTGGCCCATCCACCTTCTTCATTATTCACCTTTACCCACTTTATACCATTCAGGACCATAAGAGGCTGAAGCTGAAACTAAAAGCAGGAAAACAATATAGACAATAGGGAAAGTAATATCATAATTAGGAATAAAATTGTTGGAGGAATGCATTATACCATCCCTCTAATCAATTGCAATACCAATAGTTGCTAAGAATGTGATTTGTAGGTGAAACAACACTGACTACCTATACACAATATATGTAATAACCTTTGCCAGCATATGTACATCATTTCTAGCAATAATGTATGATGATGCATGCTGATTAAAAATGCAGATGTCAGAGCCGATTTGTAGAAATTAAACAAGCTTGTATGCCAAGAATACTTAACCTGGGTGGAAGTGTTTGTGGACATTGGACCAACAAATGGGATTTGGGGAGAATAGTTCATTGTAGACAATATTTGGCATGTAGAACTTGCAGTCTAGCTAAGTTGATTCATTAAAACAATGTTACAGAGGCAGCAAACACTATACTTGCAGCTGGAGCCTTTCAAGCTACCCACACATTAGGTCAAGTTGCTTGCTGAGTAACATGGAGTCCCACTCAGTAATACTTAGAGACTTGATCCCATTCAGGTACATTTCAATCACCATCTTCACGGGATGTTGTTCATCTCCTGTTCAGTGTTAGTCCAGTCAGACATACAATATGCAGTCAAGTGCACAACGTATATGCATCCTGTTTTGTCATTTCATAGATTTGTACACAGGCAAGATGGTATAATTACTTAAATGTACATTGTAGCTTCCTAAATTCGTACTTAGGGGTTGCAAAACATGAATATGAACAAAAAGACCACTCAGCTAAGGTGGACTCCATTTTGCTTCAGCTTTTAAATGTTATGACTAAAAAAAAAACTTACATAATGTTATTAAAAATCTTTAGTCTGAATCACTTCAGTTTAAACCAGTACGCCATACTCACCTTCACAATGACGAAGGATGTTGAGGTTTTAAAAAAACAAAAAAGTTTCAGCACCATGTTGATGCATCTTTAGAAATAAACCAAAAGAAATTCTTACTTTGAGAACGCACATTCAGTGAGGTGCAAACATGTGTAAGTCAGTGCAACACCATCAACACTAAAACATGTTGCAAAACTGTTCTCTATGCTGCAACAAGTACATTTTATTTCAAACCCAAATGAGGGCAGCCATTATCCTCTGCTGGCAACGGAGCAGTTCAGAGTTGAGTAATATACTTTGTGCAAGGGAACCATGAAGAAGGGCTGTGCACTAGTTAGTCACATTACATGTCATTTAGCTCATGCTTTTATCCAAATGTCTTACAATTGCTATATATCTCAGAGGCCACACGCCTATGGAACAACTATGGGTTAAGTGACTTGCTCGGGAACACATTGGTTGATGTATCTCAGTGGGACTTGAACCCAGATCTCCCACAGGCATGTGTCATATTCACTGTGCCATCACAGCACACAGTCTTGCTTTTCCAGACCATCTACACACTGCGATGCAGAGGAAGGTCTGGCTAGTCTACACTAGTCTGCATTCCAGGATGGGAGAAAAACAAGCTCTGGTTATTGACATTTCTTTAAACCAATCACAATCGCCATGGGCGGCGCTAAGCTCCACACAGTTGCTGTGAATTAGTTGTGAGAGAAAACTCAGATTGTACAGAGAGTCTAGCTAGCTGTCTCAGTTTACCATGCAGAGATCTGAGATCAGTTAACCATAGTCCTAGTAAATCCAACGAAGTAAAAATTCGAGCACAAAGAAAGCGGAAGGAAATGCACGCATCTGGCAGAATTTCCTGCAGCATGGGAGCAATCCCGGAAGTGGAACGTCAAAGTCATAGACGACGCACTAAGTTTTTGTCTGGAACCCAAACCTCTTGTTTACGAGGCTGCTTCTCAAAACTCTGAGCCTCTATCGCAACTATCTATAATGAATCCAAAAGATTTTATCGGTGAAGTCCTAGCGTGTTCTTGTACCCACCCAGAAAGTCAATGACCCACTCTAGTTACAAAAAAAAAACACACATTTATTGTCTAGATATTTCAATCATTTTAGATTGGCAAGCGTTAAGACCATTAAGTATTTCTCCTGATTAGATGTGTTCCATGTAAAAGACGTACAAAAGCAGTTTGTTATTTCTAAAGCATGTCCTGTAAGAAAGAAAAAAAACATATATACATTTTTACAAACATTTAACAGGCAAAAATAGATTTAAAACTAAGCACAAGGTCATGAAATGAATGACTTTAAAATGGCTGAAACTGACTGACTCCTTCCTGAAGCTAAGATACAACTGCACCTTTCTCTGTAAGACTATCTTGACAAATAATTGAATATTGCTTGTAGTCTTAAATGTTCTGTAAAGTGAAAGGACAACATGACACTGTTGTACTTTGAAGGCAATTTCACAAATGTTCCACTTATAATATTAGCAGAAACAAGTAACAGTATTTAAAAAATAAAAAAGGCAATTCTGTTTTTAAGATGTTTCTTTAGTGAATATGGTAGAATGGACTTTCACTTGTTTAAACACAAGGTTAATTTACTTGTCAACATGATCTTTTAGAAGTATCGTTGGTCCCTGTTTATGAAGCGTGATTAACCACCCATACAGTAAGACATCATGTATTTCAAAGAGTGATGAAGGCAGGGGCTGGGTGAATTTACAATGGTGAGGACAGTAATCAAAGACTTCTTTTTATTTCAAATTAAAGGTGCTCTGAGCGATGTTGGGTGACGTTACTTCTTGTTGATGTTCAAAGTATTTTCAAACAAAATGAGACTAGCTTGCCCCTCTCTCCTCTTCATCCTGTCCCCTCCACCTCCCTTCTGTGATTCTCAAATCCTTCTTGTCGGTTATTGGCTAGAACACTGTTTGTGTATGCTTCGTGGTGCAGGTGGGCCCAGTTTGTTTTTGTTGCCGTTTGTAGACCCTGGGCTGTCTACAGAGACCATGTTTTTTTTACAGTGTGTTCTGGGGACAGGCAGCTCGCAGATAGTGAGGAGATGTTTTTTACAGTGTGTTCTGGGGACAGCCAGCTCGCAGATAGTGAGGAGATGTTTTTTACAGTGTGTTCTGCGGACAGCCAGCTCGTGGATAGTGCGAGGTTTGCTGTATGTGACAAATGTAGCGTAAAACAAGTGTGAAATCGCTTAGAGCACCTTTAAGGGATTGCCCCTTCATTTATTTTGAGGCTATTCTTTTTTTATCCTTATGACCTCAACCAATCAACTTATTGTAAAAGAGACCACAGGCAAACAAACTGCAATAAAACTAATAGCAAGCCGAAGTCTCAGCTTTGACAAGACCCTATCAAAGAGGCTATTTGTAAATCTCAAGCTTTATCTAGCTGACCAATTATCAATACTGAGTTTCTGAAATGTTCAGGTCAATTTAGTAATAGTGTGAGTCAAAGCGGGGCTCTGTCAACATGTGCAGCTGTTGACACACACTGTGGCTCAAGTTTATAGCGTAAGGGCTAAAAATGAACAGAAGAAATAACAGCATGAAGGCTTATGCTGCTTGTGGAGTACATTCATGTGAAAAACATGAGTGGGGAAATAATCTGTTGAAACAGAAAAACTAGAAAAAGGGGGATCAATGGAATTTGAGGATTAATTCAATCTGAAATATTTTTACCCTTCAGGTTTTCACTAATTGATCTTACAAGCAGGATCATAAAAAAAATAGAAGGTAAAAGGGTCTGAGAGTTAAACCCTCTGTTACAACAATTAAGTATATTCTCCTGCTCTGGAAAACTATTTGGTTTGGTGAGCTAATTGTTCTCCAAAGTCAAGAATACTTTCTGGAGTCATCTGAAATGGGTAGGAATTATAAAAACAACTTTGCTTCATAAGGATCAAACTAACCCATTACAGAAATGAACAACAGCATGATGCTAGACAAGTCAACATGGCCTTCAGTGTTTAAAACTGTTATTTTGTGTGTGTACTAAGCACGTAGGTGGACAGCTACCACTACAGTGCAGTTTAGTGAGGCTAGGACTCACTGTTAGCGAAAAGGTACTTTTTTAGACAGTGTAGGTGTATCAGAACAGCAAGCTGAGGTTCTAAGGTCAAAGACTTGGAGCTGAGAGATCAACAGGCTGTGAGCATCGTCTGTCTGCAACAAACCAACATGTTTTGCATTCGCTGTCCTCCGGCTCTGGTTTGAGTGTTCATTCTAGGGTCTCTGCTCACGGTCCTGAGACCAAATCAAGTTGGTTTGAAAATTTGATCTTCAGCCCTGTGTTCTCCAGAAGAGCTGGTCCCAGTCAAAACAATGCAGTGCCCCATTTGGTTCAGTCATTGTCTGGTTCCTGTAACTGATCCCAGTGCAGTCTGTAGCAACAAGCAGTTGAGACAACATCCAAAGAGGTCCTCTCCTATTAAACATCCAGCTGCTCCAGGTAATACCCCGCTGAAATGGAGTCATCTCTACAGGCACAACAGATATGTGCATGAGAAATGTTTGTCTCCTTTCTGTCTCCTCTGCAGATGTAACAGAAATAAGAATGTGCCATCATGGTCACTCTTGTTTGTGATGTCTCGCTCCAGTTGAAAATGTCTAGAAACATATCTGATCTGTTGGAGGAGCAAATGTCCTGGCTTTCCTTCCAGAGCCTTAGTAGATGACCTCGTAAACAGTGGCCTTCTTGTCCCCTGAACCAGTGACGATGTATTTGTCATCCACAGATATGTCACAGCTTAACACCGAGGATGATTCTTTAGACTGAAGAGAAAGAAAGAATAATAATTTTAAAAAAAGTTAGTCACAAAGTAAGACAAAGAACACGTCACTACTTCTGCAATTGAGTACTTAAAGTTTTAAAACTATGCTCTTAGAAAATATAATTGTCTGGTGCTCTCATTCCAATCAATATTACTGAATGATTAATAAGATTCAGTAGCTATAACATGTTTGATGAGGTTGTCACAGAGATATATGCTGATGCAGCAAATGAGACAGGATGCGTTTCCACACTAAAAGCAATATTCTAACAGCAGACATGTTTGCAACTTTCACATGTGATTACAACTTTATTCCTACAGCAGAGAATGCTCTTTCTGAGGACACCATAACAATATCATGGTTTCCAGTCCATTGATGCAATGATGTGCTTTTGGAAATGCTTATTATCTATGTGAATTATGAATGTAGTGATCAGTTGTCCCAACCTGGAATATGCTGGCTCCATAGGGTGTTCTCCATGCATTTAGTAAGTTATCCTTTCCTGTGCTCACAAACCATTTACCTGGGTAGAGAAACACGCAAACACACCCACAATAAGCATCTCAGGGTAAAACAAAAATGTAGCTAATGACATCATTGACAATATATGATTACACTGTGAAAAACAAAAACCCCTTTATAGAACAGAATAGACAAAACCAATTTTGTGCCTACTATCTAATAAAAAAATTAAATGCCCAAAACAATCCTACTAAGGTAGAACTAAGTCCAAGCACCCATTTAAACCAATCATTTTAAAGGGGATGGTTCTAAGGTATGGAAGCGAATAAGAGACATAAGTCTTTGAATTTTAACAGCCCCTGAATACTTAATGTTGAAATATTTTATTTTGAAAATTATGGATCTGAATTTATTTGTTCTCAATTCACCTCTTTGAAATTTAAATTTGAAAATTCTTGGTTTCCATTTTAAAAACATGAATTTCGATACATATTTTTCAATGGTCAAAAATTCAGATACAAAAATACAACTTGTAGAATTTCAGATAAAATAGATTCAAGTTGATCAAATTCGATTGCTGAAATTCAGATTGAAAAATTCAATATCAGTCAAATTCAATTGCTGAAATTCAGATCAAAAATTCAAGTTAAATATTCACACAGTAACATCCGGGCTACCCAGGCTAGAGAAGCAGTTGAGCCTGCATACTCGAACCGCGTCTGGCCTATCAGAACGGCCTGTCTGTCATGTGACCCAAGATCTCGGTCGGCACGGATATTGAAGCGGTAAACCTGTTAACATGACAGCCAGGGAAGCAGCGGTGCTCGGTAAGTTTGCTGTTCATGTCCAACCCAACTCAGGGCTCGATAGAAGTATGTTGTTGCTAAATATGTTTGGAACACATAGCTACGGTTTGTGTGACTTGTGTCTCTATGTAGCTAGCTAAGTCTGCAGGACAACATGTTATAGCTAGGTAGCTAACGCTAGCGCTTAACAGAGATGGGAAGAACTGTACTAAAGTAGATTTTTCAGATATTTTTACTTTACTATTTATTTTTGTGGCGACTCCTTACATTTTAACACAAATATTGGTATTTTATACTCCTATATTTTACAAAATTGACTCGTTACTTTAGTTTTGTACTAAAGGTCGTCATGTCGGAGAAAAGCGCGGACACCGCCCCCACACATGGCGGCGCGCTGTCACACAGCGAGAGAAGTGAGAGAAAAGAAAAAGTACGGAGCCGCTGGGGTCAGCTGAGAAAGGGATTCATAACAATCCGTGCTCAAGGATTTATATACGGGAGTAAAATAGGAAAGATATTCCATATATATATAGTACAGTTCTTCCCATCTCTGTTAAGCGCTAGCGTTAGCTACCTAGCTATAACATGTTGTCCTGCAGACTTAGCTAGCTACATAGAGACACAAGTCACACAAACCGTAGCTATGTGTTCCAAACATATTTAGCTACAACATACTTCTATCGAGCCCTGAGTTGGGTTGGACATGAACAGCAAACTTACGGAGCACCGTCGTTCCTGGCTGTCATGTTAACGCGTTTGTTCCTATCCGTATGACCGAGATCTTGGGTCACATGACGACAGGCCGTGTTCTGATAGGCCAGACGTCGGTTCGATTGTATGCAGGCTCAACTGCTTCTCCTGGGTAGCCCGGATGTTACTGTGTGAATATTTAACAATTTTGATCTGAATTTCAGCAATTGAATTTGACTGATATTGAATTTTTCAATCTGAATAACAATTTGATCAACTTGAATCTATTTTATCTGAAATTCTACAAGTTATTTTTGTCTGAATTTTTGACCATTAAAAAAATATGTATCGAAATTCATGTTTTTAAAATGGAAACCAAGAATTTTCAAATTTAAATTTCAAAGAGGTGAATTCAGAACAAATAAATTCAGATATATTGTTTCTGAAGTAAAATAATTTCAAAGAGGTCAATTGAAAACAAATAAATTCAGATCCATAATTTTCAAAATAAAATATTTCAACATTAAGTATTCAGTGGCTGATAAAATTCAAAGACTTATGTCTCTTATTCGCTTCCATATCTAAGGTAGACTCAGGGCTTAAAGTGAAAAATCTTTTTTTGGGGGGGAGGGGTGTTGTGTTGTTACTTTGGCCAGGTCATCATCAACAAAAGCAATTTTGTCCATGTTGACATTAGTTGCTTCATGTACATGTATTAAAAACTTTGCATTGTTAACTTTCCATATAGCTAGACGTTTAAACTCTGGGACAAGGACGTTGCAACGGCAAATGAGTAAAAGGCGGACTAAATCGGCCGAGATCAAGACAGCCAGTTGCATACCACAATAGGCAAACTGCAGGGAGAGTACACAGCTTTCATGTAGATGAAGCTGGTATTTGTCAGGTTTGGTGACGTGAAGGACCTCAACGTTGCTGCTCTCCATTCCCACAGCAAGCCACTCTCCTGTCGGACAGTAGCCAAGGGAGAAGATCTGGACAGAAGAGACAGGAAATATTGCTATTATTATTATTATTATTATTATTATTATATTATTATATTTGA